>JAYMSW010004016.1:0-11463 GCA_036897725.1 Erodium texanum
TCAGGCAAAGACTTTCAGTTGTGGGGGAGCATCGAGGTTCCAGAGTCGATTCCACCATCGTGTCTCCAAGTTTGAGCATCGAGGTTCCAGAGTCGATTCCACCATCGTGTCTCCAAGTTTGACCCCGAGCTTTGTTCTTCATCATCATGTGCACGAGCTCTGTCAGCGCCATATGCCGACCGAACCGAGTATCGACTAGACTTTTCTTTTGCCCAAATCAATTTCGCCGCCCCTCCTCTTGAGCTCAATACGATTTTCCTCACCTCCTGTCTGTCCACCGGCCAGAGGTGTATCCCAATTTTTGTATCATCCTAATCCCGATCCGGCGTCATGAGATCTGCTACCGCCAAGTTTGCATAGTCGGGCTGCGGCCGAGTGATGGGTTTGAACCCCGGCGAGTCCGGAAGCCAACGATCCTTGAATACTCCGATATCTTGCCCGTGGCCCACTCGCCAGAAAGTATTCGCTTTGACTAATGGAATTTCCCAGTGAAGGCTGCGACATATCGCTGATGGCTTTGGTCCAATCTCTGCTTCCCATAGGGTGTTGTTTTTGTAGTACTTATCCTTAAGGATCCTAGCCATAAGTCCATTAGGCTTGGTAGACGACGCCAAATTTGCTTACCTAGTAAAGCTCTGTTGAAGCTACGTAAAGATCTGAACCCCAGACCCCCTTCTGATTTACGTTTACACAGGTAACTCCATGATTTCCAGTGTAGTTTGCGTTGATCCTCATTCCCTCCCCACCAAAATCAAACCAGACTAAGTTCTACTATCACCCAGAATTTGAAATAAATTATATATTTGGATGGAGTTCTATAATTGAAAGATTATTTTTATGATTTGATATGATCTTTATTTTTATATTATATATAAGACGAAAAGGTTGCATTTCTCTAGGTGTAAATTTGAGCTTATACACCCTTTCTTTCAATAACAAATTGACCTTAGGTTATAAAAATAATAATTATTTCTATATAGATTAGAATCTACATGAGGAATTTATCAGAAAAAAAAAATCTACATGAGGAAAAACAATAAACAAATCAAAACTGATCATTATCAACCACAAGCCCAATGAAATAATTGAGTGGGCTGTACTGGGCCGTTTCACACGCAAGGAAAAGAAAACACAACAAACCGAAGCCCAAAACTTTCACAGGCCTAATTGAATCCTTCACTACGGTCCCAATGTAACCTATAAACCCTAACAAGTCAATCTGTCGTCAGCCTCGACCTGGTGAAGCTCCCGTTGTTTCAAACCCTAGTTTCGGTCCCCAGCTCCTTCATCAGCAAAAATGGTGGCGGCGAAGAAGACGGTACCGTACCTTCCTCTCTCTATACTCTGTCTTTCTCTGCAATTATGGATCTGAATCTTGATTTATGTAACACAAACATTGCAGAAGAAGACCCATGAGAGCATCAACAGCAGGCTCGCTCTCGTGATGAAGAGCGGAAAGTATCATCTCGGATACAAGACCGTCCTGCGAACCCTTCGCAGCTCCAAAGGTTTTAATCATCGAAATGTGTTATTTTTTCAGATTTCTCAGATGGGTTTAGTTTTTTTTTGTTTGTGTGTGTGGATGTAATGATCTGAAATTTAGATTCGATTGATTTGGATTTGTTGTGGAAATGCAGCTAAGCTGATTATCATCTCGAACAATTGCCCACCACTGCGCAAGTCTGAGATTGAGTACTACGCTATGCTTGCTAAGGTTGGAGTTCACCATTACAGTGGGAGTAAGTTATCTCTCTTGTACTGTTTAGTGTTTTTTCTAATAACCAATTATGAGTTTTTTGATGCTTAATGAATGAGACTGTGTTTGTGAATTGATTTTGATGTTCTTTCTGTATTTGGGTTACATTTGAAATGAACTTATTTTGCTCAATGAGTTAGTTTGTATCTTATAACTTTTGCTTTTGTTGAATTGAAGACTGAGTGGAAAGAAATAGAAAGTCTTTAGGTTTATAACTTTTTTTTGGCATTCTGATTATGCTATTACTGTAGCATTAGTTTACTTCTCATTACTGTAGCTTTTGTTACATTGAAGACTCATTTGTGAGTGGAAGGAAATGAAAAGGCTTTAGGTTTATAACATTTAGTCAGCTTTCGAATATGCTATTGGTTATAGAGTGTAATGTGAAAAACTAAAAGGCTAGTTAAGTATGAGTATATAATTGCTTCCACCTTCCTGGCTAACTTACAGTATGAGAAGGTATTTTCAAAAAGCTTTACGGATCCATCCCATGAAACCAACATGTACCTATTTCCCAAAATAAGCTTATTAAAGGTTCCATTTATCATTGAGCGTGGATTACCAAAGAATGTCCTTAGTTATAGCACTTTGACAAATGCAACTACATATGGGGGCAGATGATATGAGTAGCGCATGAAAAGTGGAACTATAAAATCTGAATGCTTTTTTGTCAAACAAACAAAACGGGAATTATTTTTGGACAGAGCATACGTGTTTGCAAAGGAAAAATGGTTCCTCATCCTCTAACCGTTATATGTATAGAGCGCAAAATTGTCTTTGTGGCATGCTAGACTACAAAACAAAATGTACTTGTGGGTCTAATGACGGTCTGGTTAGCATTAAGATGACAGGAACATCTAATGACAATGAACTGTTGTTGTTGTGTAAAATATTGTACTAAATAGTAATCTCTTCCGTTTTTTGGTGTTTTTAGACAATGTTGATCTTGGGACAGCATGTGGGAAGTACTTCCGTGTCTCTTGCCTCAGCATTGTGGATGCAGGTACACGAACCTTGCCCAATATACTATTTTTCTAATGTTCCTCTTGCTTTGTATGATTCAAAGTTCAATCTGACTCACTCGTCACCTCTAATCATTCTCAGGTGATTCTGATATCATCAAGTCATTGCCTAGCGATCACTGAGGAACTCAGCAATACATGTCATCGAACTTTTGTTAATCAAGTGGCTAAGAAACTTCGTTTTGATGTCCTCCAAATGATAGACTAGTGTGTGACTCTGGTTTTGTTAGTTTCAACATTTCACTGCTCATGAAGCAGGCTACAATTATGGTGTTCCAGATTTTTAATCTATCAATGTTTTTTTTTTTTGAGTTTACAGTCCATGAACATCACCTCCTGTGAAGCCAATGACCATTATGCATGAACATCACCTTCCCTTCCTCTATGCTCTCAACTTCAACTCTTCTAATTTGTTAGTTATTATAATTATATCAATTTAAGAAGTAAAGTCAATTAAGCACAAGAAATAACTGAGTGCTAACAACCTATAAATAATGAAATATCGGTTACAAAATCTTTTGAAATGAAAGTGTTTATATCAAACAAGAAATCGAAAACAACTGGTGGTAAAAATAATGAAATATAGGTTACAAAATAGTTAGAAATGAAAGAAACCGAAAACAAACAATGTACTTATTAACATTGGAGAAATATATTAGACACAATCGTTTGAAACGATAGAAACCGAAAATAAACAATGTACTTTAAACACGACTGTTTCATCTGTTTCGAAATCTTTAAAACCAAGGTGTTTATATCAAACAAGAAATTGAGACTAATAATATACTGATAAACAAAATAAATGAACTTTCAAAATTCTATAATGAGTTACAAAATCTTTTAAAAAGAATAAGTTTTGTATGAACCAGATACCGAAAACAAACAATATATAGATAAACATGAAATAAATAGGATTAGCTTATTGATTAGAATTAATTAACTTGGAACATAAAAACACACATACTCTGTATTCAGTTATAAACACGATATTATAATAACCCATGCCGTTTTCTATCAACAACAATATATTAAAAAACGAAAACGACGTCGCATCTTCGTCGCACCTCCCCCATATTTAAACCCAACACGACCCCACAATCACACCCCAATCAAATCTCTCTTCTTCTCCGCTTCCGAGTCGTCTCCTACCTCTCGCTCGCGCCACCACCAACTCCTCCTCCGCATCAAGCTCCCTGGCTCCTCCTCCGGTACGTTCTCCGATAACTTCTCCTTCTCCGAATCTCAGTATCGGTTCTATTTTCTCGATCCGCAGTTCCGATTTCGCAGATCTATCATGAATCGTTACGTTACTGTAATTAGCATTCATCGTGTTCGATGATGCTTGATTTCGTTGAATCTGGATCTGATTTGTGTTGTTTGGTTAATTTGGTGGATCGATCGAGTCACATTGTCGAATTTGGGGCAGAAATTAAAATGTGTGCTGTTTGGTTGAATTTGATTGTGGAAGCAAGCCATGCAATAACACGGAGATTATGAATTAAGTTAATATTTAGTGTTAATTTATTTGGTTTTTATTATTGTAATCTGGATTTTCCTGCGACTAATGATTTGATTCGGTTACCGAAAAAATTAAATTAAAAAAAATGTGATCGAAGGTTGTGTCAGCCAGATCACCTGATACTACGCACGCGTATATTATAGTTTATATATATTTCATCATTGTAATCTCTTATTTTTCATATCAATTTATTTGTATTTTTTTGCATCATGATGATCTTGATGGACCCACGCCGCTTAGAGATTGCATGGCCTAAGTACATGGCACTCTATAAGAACTCGTGATTGCCACGTGTACGGCTGGGACACTGCCATCCACTCCAATAGTAGTGGTGAAGAGCAAGGGTAACATATAAAGACTCGGGGGTTTTCTTTTTATCGAGTAGGGTCGATGTTAAATGTTTTATCGTTGTGTTATTTTCTCTCAAGCATTAGATTTCGAGTCGATGTTTAGTGTCGTGATTGTGATGTCATAGGATAAACGAAACAAAAAGTAAATAAACTAAAAATAAGTATTTTTCTATTTTCTATATCAAATGACATTTCACTCTTTCCAACGTTTAGGCGCTTTCTTCTAATTGTATTATATTTTGGTTGATTTGATATTATTGGAATGATAATTATTTATTATTTATATTAGCAGATAATACTTTGCAAAAATCGAGATAGGGAAGGCACGTGTAAGGCGAAAGTGACGTCACGCCGTATTAGCTGTCGCTCAAGTTTCTATATAAACGGGATCGCAAATGCAGAGACTCGCGCTGCACATTCCATACTACTCCTTCTCTTGCTGTCAAGAACCCTACCCGTACCAAGAACCGCCTTCGCCGGAGATGTCGCCGGGATCTTCGTCGTCCATCGCCGGAGATCACATTGGCCTGGAGAGTTGCCTCGACATGGTCAAGACAGAGGAGGGGGAGGAGGCACCGCCGGCGGGATCGGGATCGTCAATTGGGTACTGCTATTACAGCGAGCGCGTGCAGCAGAGGAGAGCGCAGAGGGAGGAGATGCGGAGGAAGGAGTACCCTCCGCCGATCCCGCTGCTTGCCCGGACGGAGAACCTGCCGTCGCACATGCCGTGGGTGCTGAAGCGGTACTACACCGGCGACGGCAGGCTCATCTTGAGGGAGGAGAAGGTGAGGCACCATGAGTACCTCAGAGCCCACAGAGAAGATGGGAGGCTTACATTGCATCTTGTTCCCATGGACGACAATGTCATGAACATGAAACAGAGCATTGAAGATGTTGAAGAAGATGAAGATGAGTATTGTCATGACTATTATGATGAAAAAGAAGAGGTGAGTGTTGAACATGAACATGAAGCATATCAGACTGAAGATGCAAGTGCCTGTGTTGATGATGAAGCAGAGCATGAGTGTGGTGGGGTTGTGGATGTGGATGTGGTGGTGGTGAGTGGAGGAGGCTGTGGTGGAGGAGGAGGGAAGTGCTTGGCCTATGCAAACACCAGCGCTAATGGTGTGGGGTCATCTTGTATATTTGGAGTGCCAATATCTCCTATAAGGCCAGTCCATAGTTAAGTAGAGGGCATATGATATTGTTTTGAGTGGCAAAATTACTACTCTCAAGCCAATGTAGTATTAACTAGATATGGGCATGTTCTTCATATGGAGGACACTTTGTCCTTTGTTTGTGCCACCACAATAATATTGAATCAGTTCAAGATGATCCTTGTAGGTTTTTTTAGATTAATTGTTGCCAATTAGGTTGTTTTTTGGGTTCTTTCATGTTGTTAATTGTTTGTGTGAAATGGGTCATTGTCATTTGTAGATTTGGATTTGTCATTGCTAAGGTTGATTTTGGTGCTTGTTTCTTCCTCTTTTCTGGGTTTTTTCATGTTCTTAATTGTTTGTGTCAAATAGGTAATTGTCATTTGTAGATTTAGATTTGTCATTGCTAAGGTTAATTTTGATGCTTGTTTTTTCCTCTGTTTTGGGAGTTTTGTTGTTGATGGTTTGTGTGAAATGGGTCATTGTCATTTGTAGATTTTGGTTTGTCACTGCTAAGGTTAATTTTGGTGTTTTCCCCCTCTTGTTCATGTTGTTAATTGTTTGTGTCAAATGGGTCATTGTCACTTGTAGATTTAGATTTGTCACTGCTAAGGTTAACATTTTGGTGCTTGTTTTTTTTCCTCTTTTTTAGGTTCTTTTTCCTTCATGTTTTTAATAGTTGGTGTGAAATGGGTCATTGTCATTTGTAGATTTAGATTTGTCATTTGTAGATTTAGATTTGTCATTGCTTTACCTTTTGGGAACTTGTAGTGAAAGCCAGGAGCAGGGAGAGGAAGAGGAAGAAGAAGAAGAAGGGGAGACATATATCAGATGAATCCAATCTTGTCATCTTTATTATGTCATAATTATGCATTAATTATATTAGTAACCAACATGCATTTATCTAATAGCTATTGGCTGAGACAGCATGGTTATGGCAAGGCTTGTTGACTTTTGTTTTTGGTAGGGATTTAATTTTCTTTTTTACAGTTGTCATTGCAATAAAAATTTGGCATGATTTGAATTAGTTGCCTCATTCAACAGCAGAGGCATAGAATATGTTTATTTTTGTTGGTTACATAGATTAATGTATCTTCTCAATTAAGTAGCATAGCTGTAAATATGATCCTTAACAACTATTTTTATGAATTATCTGCAAATATATAATTTTATAGTTCTATGAAAATATAAAATTATAAAAAAAAAATTATGACACATTAATATTTTTATAAATTTTCACGTGTTATCGTCATATAAAATAATCAAAAACTTCAATATTTTTTTGTCATATGACTTTAAGATTTTATGATATCCCAAAATTAATGATTTTCATTCTATGATACTTTGATTTCAGTATATCTAAGGAGGAATTTTTGAACGGAATTAAATGAACCTAAAATATTGAAAGACGATAATGAACAATTTTAGAATGTCATAAATTTTTAAACTAGGGAATAAAAAAAATCAAAAAATTTAATAGTTTCCATTTATTTTATACTATTATAAAAAAATTATAAAGTTATCTCTCCGTCCAAATTTACCATAAAAGGTAGTGCTTGTAAGCGGCTTGTAAACATAAACTGCGTAAAACTTACCCTTATTAATATATCATTTTACTAGCTATTTTGTTACCATATGTTCTAGTGAAGGAGCTTAATTATGAGATTGGTTGATTAAGATAATGTTGTAGAATATAGTGGATAGATACAGAAGAGAGGAGAGAGTGCATATCTATCGATTATCTAGAATAAAATTGTCTTGCAATGAACAGTGAGTGAGTGAGTGATAGATCATAGATTAGGAACACGACACAGTTCAGGTGGGTGGTGGCAGAGAAAGAAACTAGGAAACAAGTTACGAGGAAGGTGAAAAAGATATTGAAGTACAGCTATGTCCCAATATAGTTTTGGTGATGATTGGCCTCTGCTGCTTTGTCTGATTTTTACATAATCCAATGCTTCTCTGCTCTTACCCACTGCTTCACTTTACTTGCTAGTACAGTTTGGTACGGCTTTCGATGTGAGATTCTTGGGGCAACGCCAACACATTATCAGGTTAATCGTTGTGTTGGCATGTGTGGTATTATGGGACAGGCGTGATACTAATACTAATCCAAAACAAGATTAACGTACCGGTAGGAAGCCCCACTGTTAAACATTTTCTTAATAATTTTTTTAAGAGTTTATATATCATATAGAAAAAAAAACATGTCGGTTTCATGTGTAGGCGTTGACGTTCACAACCGTTCGGATGTGACGGTAACACCGTTCATATTTTATGACTTGTCGGTTCCACGAACTGAAAATACACGCCATGCCAATAGTCCCTTCCGGTCGATGTCGAACCATGCATCCAGTCCATGATCAGACGGTTTTCACCTCGTCGGACCAAGGGAAATTGGCGTTATTTGCTGCCATATTAATGCTGCTGTAGGTGACCGAATTTCGGTGATGAGGGCTAGGTGGTGAGAAAGGGAGAGGATTTGCAGTTGAAAGAGCTCGGTGTGGGTAAATCATCGACGATGGCTCCTTTATATAGGGTAAAAAAAAGCTAATTTTCTTTCTTCTTTTTTATTTTTTACTTTTGACAAGTCAGCGCTGAACGGTCATTGTTGACTAGTCGCCGCTGACCGTTCAACACTCACCGGGAGTGAACACCTGCCCTCTGTCGCCTCATCCTCAGCGTTGGACTTGCTTCGTGTGCCGGGGATCGACGATAGAAGAAGATCCGCCACTGGCTCAGCAACAGAGCTAGCCGTTGCAAGCGACGAGATAACGGTGCTGCTATCTCGTTAGCGCCACGATAGAACCGCCTAGTAACCCCCGTTAGCCTTGCCCTCATTATCTCTACCCACTTATGCTTCTAAATTAGAATATCACCAACAATAGTTAATGTTAGTGTCTACACGTTGGGCGTAGTGGGATCACGGAGTGCACAAGATACCAATGCCAACAGAAACATAAATTTAATAGGGCAAGGCTAAAGCAGTCCCGCTGTCGGCGCGATAGCGCCGGCATTGGCGGTGCGTTAGCCTTACCCAGCCCCAATTTGACGCTAGCAAAAGCTAGCATCAGTTACAACACTATCCATGATGCTAGCACGCAAATCAATACTGGAAACCTCTTTCCTTTTTCTCTTTCTCCTCTCTTTGTCTCTCCACATCTTTTATTTTTTTGTCTTAATAAACAATATTAAATAAAGTGATAGTACAGCTGACAAGTTAACGCTCCATTAATCTTGTTTTTGGCAAGCATAGGTACTACCCCTATCATATGACCCACAATCGTCGACGTGGCGATGCTAATACCGGTGATGCGTTGGTGTTCCCTTTAGTGTCATCTACCCAACACCGATGCCAGATTAGAGATTGAGAAGGAGATAGAGATATATTAGTCTCTTTCTCTCTCCGCAACTCGGCTCCTCTCTTTTTCTCCCTCTTTCCCGTTTCTTATATTTGCTAGATTCTGCACCTCAACATCGGCTCTCCATAGAAGGGCGATACTAAGATAACGTCGGTGCTAGCACTTTTTCGCCCGGTACTAACACTGACGCTATCTCCCCAACACTGTCTCGACACCAACTATTAGACTTGCTCTTGTTACCACTTTCTTAATATCATCCTATTACAAATCAAACCATAACCCTTACAACCAATATTAATAATTCCAATATTACATAGTAAGCCTTTTTTATCTCAATACATAGGATTTAGGTGCTCTACTTCTCTCATTTAGAAGCTTGGGTTAGGGTTTCGAGTTTTCTGGGCAAAATTTCGGTTGGACTTCATGCAGATGAACGGATCTACATGATCTTTGGTAAACAAGGACATCAACAACAGAGATCACGTTGTAGTGGGGATGTCGGTTTCTATTAGAGGCAAGAACGAGGTGGAGCACGGGCTCGTCATGCCCGCACGGGAAGTCGCATGGACTAGTACTACGACACTGCCCACCAGATGAAGCACGCATCCAACTACCATTCAAAGAGAGCATTTGGTGCCACCGAGTATCACCGGCATGGGGACCGGGGTGTCGTAGACCACCGAATCGGACAATATTGATGTTTTGATCACCGGAAGGGAGTACAGACATGACACCGTACACGTTACAGACGTGCTGCAGCGGGCCAATAGGCATGGTAAGGCTACAACGTTGCCCGAGACAGTCTCGGCCCGGGGGCTCCCTTTACCGGACCCGGCGGCTATTGGGACGGGTCTAGAACAACTCACCGGCAGGTTGTCGGCGGTTTCCCTTGGCTAGACGAAGGACCAAGTGATCGAGATCGGAGTGGAAGTCTTGGTGGCGAATGATGCTCACATACAGTTCAGTCTCATTGGAAAAGTGATATTCCAAGGGTTGATTAATGATAGGGCTTCTGCGGATGTGATGTCCGTGGCTTGGAAAGTACCAGGATTGGTGATCCGACCTATGGGATCAGGAGTGCTTGGATGCTTCTTCCGCATCGAGAGACAGAGGCAACGTATCCTATACACCAGTTGAGAAGTTTGAAATCTGCAATTCTGGACTACCCCTTTCTAGGTCCAGCTGATATATCCCACTTCAGGGCATGACCAAAAGGGTCGAGGAGATAATTGGCAATCATATCGGTACTACATTAAGGTGGATTTTGATGTTATTGGCAAATGTTGGGGGTGATGTTCTTTGTGTACGGGTCTGTATGGACATCACCAAACCTCTCCCTAGGGAGGATTCACCTCCGACTAGGAGTAATTGGCTGTCCATTATGGATAACCTCTAGGTATAAAAGGCTTCTAGTATTCTGTTATCATCGTGGTATCATTGTACATATTGGCAGAGAGTGTATGATGGGCACAACAGAGCCATGTGGGATACTGTATTCATCTACACTTAAGGTAGACCTAAGCTAGAGATACCCAATCTTGGAAGGGAATCAAAGGACTACCCCGATCTTAACGCTCCGAAGGAATTCGGAACAAAGGGTCTCGGGTTTGGTAGGAGTCTCGCAGACTGAAGTGATACGGGCAGCGAAGAACCTAATCATGAGGTCGATTACCTTCAGCGGGTTGTGGAAGAATCGAGACATGAATCGATGGGGGTTCCACTATAAGATAACCGGAAATGAAAAGTCGGGGCCAAGTCACTACTTAATTACAGGAGCAGGTGGTGGTGCAGGGTAAAAGGAAATATGGGTCTCCGATGTAGATCATGGTTTCAGACAATAGAGACACAACAGGAGCATCCCGGGAGAAAGGGACCGACATTTAATGAGGCCATCAACGTTTCGGTTCCTCATAGAGTGTTAAACTCTATTTAGGCCACATGGGTATACTTTCATATTTAATTGAGCCTTTATGTAGATTTATGACTAGGATTTTAGTCATATTGTAGGTTCATAGTAATCACATAAATCTGTTTATAGTCTGATATGGCCTATTTGGTCAGATTCCATCCACTATAGTTGTAATTACTTTTGTGGCAACAGTTTTAACCGTACTTAATGGCAATGGTACAAGCCGTACATTATTAATGACACCTGAATATCTACACTAAAAAAAACCCTTACAACCAATGAATTTTTTTTTTGAACAAACAAAAATACCCCTGCCCAAAGATACCTATTACAAAGGATATACCATATACCCATTGATCGCTCGAGGCAGACACCACCAGCCGAAGCT
>JAYMSW010004017.1:0-11462 GCA_036897725.1 Erodium texanum
GGTTTAAGGTTATAGTTTTAGGGTTTAAGGTTATGGGTTCAGGGTTGGTTTAAGGTTATGGGTTTAGGGGTATGAGTTTATGTTTTAGGGTTAGAGGTTTTGAGGTTTAGGGTTTGAGGCTAGAGGGTTAAGGTTTAGTGTTAGGGTTTAGGTTATAGGGATTATGATTTACGGGTTAGGGTTTCATGTTTAGGGTTTAAAATATATGCTTCATTGTTCTTGTTTTGTAGATCTCGAGAAAAGAAAAATGTTGACTAGAACGAAGTGAATCGGAGTTCAAACAAAGCGGGAATGAAGAAAATAATAAAAATGGTGAAAGTTGAGTCATTGCACCAAATCATGATAAGTGACACCATTTGCTTTCAATCAAAAAAATGAGTGGCTGAGATTAGTTTATTGATTTGTATTTTAAACTATGTTTGTATTTGATCTCATGCCTAAAACTATAGGAGGAAAGTTTTCTTTACATGGGTTTAGTACATCATCCTTCTCGAGCATCCCAATTCATGATCATTCACGAAATTCGTAGAAACTTTTACCTCAACATCTTTTATATATTATTGGTGATTCACTATCAATGTACGAACTACGAATATGATCCTTATTGTAAGGGTGACAATATGTAATCACATAATAACTTTTTTTTTAAATACCAAAAATGTTTTTACTTGCAATCGTTTTTCTTGACTATCAAAGATCGAATCTTGGTGAAGACAATAAGTTGTTTGTCTTCAATTATCGTATATATGTCTAATCCGATCTAATTGTAAAACAATATACACAAAATATGTTCTTTTAACATTAGTTATATGATTGGTATACAATGCACATTATACAATACAATATAATATTTATATTTATTTAAAAAACCAATTAAATTTGGAAGAATTATGAGTGGGGTCCACTATGTTAAAAATCGAAATGGAATAAATAACCGCTTTTAGGGTAAGGCTATCACAGTCTTGGTATCGATGCTAACGACGATAGCGTCGGCGTAGGTGCTACGTTACCCTTGCTCAGCATCGATGCCAAGACTAGCACAAGCTAACATTAGTGATAGGTTATCACTGATACCAGATTGCGAACCAACACTAAAACCCCATCTTTTCCTCTCCTCTTTTCGACTCTCTCTCCTCTTCTCTCCTCCCCTCCTCTCTCACTTCTCTCCACATTTTTTATTAATAAATAATATTACCCCTACTACATGACCCTACAACGGCTAACATGACCGTGTCAACACCGGTGTAACGTCGGGGTTGCTCTTAGAGGAGGAAACGCGTTTGCACCAGTAACCAAACACAGTGTTAATAATATTCCTATTTTGACCTCGTGTTTTGTAGTTATCCACAAATGTGCCATTTACCCAAATTCAACATTCCCGATACCAACACCGAAACCTGGTCTGTGTCGTGTTCTCTCTATCTGTATCCCCCAATCTCCAAACCCTACCTCGTCGATCCCTTCGTCTTCGTGGGTTTGGTAAAAATGGTTTTCTACTTCAAGGCCCGACCGGAGGTAGGCGACTACACCATCTTCATGGGCCTCGACAAGCACGAGAACGAAGAGCTTATCAAATACGGCTTCCCGGAAGATATTTGGTACTCGATTTCAGAAAGAAAAAAAATGCGAAGTTGTTTTTTATTTATATTTCTTGTCTGTTTTGATCGAGTTTTTGTTATATCTGTGGTGGAGAAATTGGTGTAGAACAATGAATATGATTGTTGCTGTTATGTTTTTGCTTGGTGGGTTGGTTTGAGTAGAAATGATAATTGTAGATTGGTTTCTTTTGATTTTTGGTTAACTGGGTTGTTGTTAATGTGGTAATTTGTTGTTTATTCACATTTCTTGGTTTCCAGGGGAGATTAGAAGTGTAGATTGCTTTCTTTGATCCTTAGTCAGTTGGGTTGTGATGGATTGGGTTATTTATTTCGTGTTCATATTGTTTGTTTTTAGTGGAGTCCTAGAGGTAAGAACTGCGTATTTATTTAATTTAATTTTTGGGTGTGATTGATGAATTGTTATATGCAACTGTTCTATCATACCCATTATTTCATCACAATTTAGTTAACATATACCCACCTGTTTTTACTTATCTTCCGAACCAGATGCTAGTTTGGTTTTCTTTTCTCTCTCTAAAAGCATGCATAGAAGTAGGTAGTCAGGCAATGAAGCCATCTTTGTAGGAGCTGATTTGGATGAAACTTGATTACATCAAACATCGTGACTCGATGTCAGCAATGGTAATTAGGGTCACGATGTCTTTATGATGTAAGTTGTTTATATGTTCTAGCATATCCCCTTTAGATGAGTTAATTATAAAAACTCAAGTTTGTTCCAACAAGGATACATGAGGGAGGTCAGACATCAATGTCCTTAATGCTTGGTAAAATTAAAATAGGATGGTTATTTTGTGCTGGATGGAGTATTTCAAATCTTGGTTCTGCTTTATTTATATATATATTTATTTCCATGGCAGCATTCTTGTGTCTATATGTTGCTATGACTCTTGACTGCCTGCAATGTTTAGTGCAACATCATTGGAGTGTTTGTTTATTAATCATCTTTGTAATTCTATAAACTTCTATGTTAAGGTTTGTTTACTGCAGTTTAGGGGAAATTGCAATGGTATTTTCTTTGGAACAAGGCATGTTTATTTGCTTCCTTAGCTCAACATTTCTTGTCGGGCTTTTCATTTTGCAGGTTCCATGTGGACAAAATGTCTTCTGCCCATGTTTATGTAAGGCTGCACAGGGGTCAGACTATTGATGATATAAGTGAGGGCTTATTGGAGGATTGTGCCCAGCTTGTCAAAGCAAATTCTATCCAAGGCAAGATCTAGTTTGACTAAATTTTAATTAATCTTTTTTATCGTAGTATAGCAAGTTTCTTCTGAATCATAAATATGAACGTGCTGCTTTATACTTGTGGAGGGACAATACATATCCCTTCTATTGTAACAATGTAATATGGCAAGTATCTTTTTTATACCAAGACTCAACATATCATGCATGAAGTTCAGGGATTGGCCTTGTTGAAAGTAGGCATTTATTGTAATTTGATGTCCCTACCTTTGTATGAAATTTTGAATGGCAGAATATTGGCTTGTTTGATTATATGCAGGAAACAAGGTCAACAATATTGATGTTGTTTACACTCCCTGGTCCAATCTTAAAAAAACTGCTTCCATGGATGTTGGCCAAGTTGGCTTTCATAACTCTAAGATGGTAACATTGTCTAAATTTATGTTTTTGTCCTTATTGTTTCTAATAATGTGTCTTTTGTGATTTTAACCACTGTCTGGTTTGGTTGAACTTCTAAGAGCTCCTTTTCTGATTATGATGCTTTACGTAGGTTCGAACTGTGAGAGTGGAAAAGCGTATCAATGAGATAGTCAATAGATTGAACAAGACAAAAGTGGAGAGAACAGTTGATTTTAAAGGTAAATTTCTATTGCTGTCAACTAGGATGTTTTGAAAGGATATAGAATTTGATCTTTCTTCAACGATATCATTTTGTTCGAGAATGGTTTACTCATTTACTATCTCTCTCAATTATATAAGATAGGTGGTGTGTTAATTATTTTTTAATACTTATTCTGCATGGTATTGACCATTGAAGTTAATGGTACTGTTATACGCATAATTTTTTCTTTTAACGATGCTGCTGCAACTAGCTGACTTCACATATAATTAACTGCAGCTGAACGTGAAGCAGCTAATGCAGCTGAAAGAGCAGAGAGGAAACATCAGCTGAGAGATAAAGTAAGTCCTGTTTTTTTCATGAAAAGGTTACATACCTTTCAGAGATGTTAAAAAGATTGTTCTGATCCCCAAGCATGACAGATTGTATGCACATTTTTCTGCAGTATTTTTTTTGTTGCAATACGTTCATTGAACTGAGTAATTATATCTGATCCATAAGCATGAGAGATTGTATGCTGTATGCACATTTCCCCATAGTATTTTTTTTGTTGCAATACATTTATTGAAATGAATAATTATAGAGGAGGAATGTTTTGTTTGTTGAAAACCATAAATGCAATCCCGAATTGTTAATTCAGATAAAGCCAGACAAGACTTTATAAACTCATGGCTAGGACCAAGACAATTCAACAAGTAACAATAGAAAGGGAAGAAGAATTAGTTTGTGGAGAATGTCCTCAGCAGTATAGAGTGTGCAAAATCACCTATTAGATGTGTCTACGTGCTATTCTAAACTTTTCCTTTCTTTGGTTTTAATGGATATCAGGAAAAGAAATCTCCAATCATTATACACTTCACTACATCATCAGACATAACTAGTAATCCTATGCGATATAAGTTAGAAGAAAGACACGGTCAAATTCTCGATCTATAATAAAATTCTAATGGAGGGTTATTAACCGATTTTGTACTCGTTGCACATACTGCAGTGACTTATATGTAGGTTTTATTTTTGCATGAGAGGCTCTAAGATAGGTTTTGTTTCTTCGGATGGTTTTAGAAGTGTATTCAACTCAGAAGCCTTGTGTAAGCAAGCAGCGTTACACCTGTTTGTGTTTGTGGGCAAGTAAATATTTTCTGTAGAATGATCTGCAATATAAGTTTCACTTTTTTTTAATTCAAACTGTATAATATACGTCAAACCATATCTTATATGTTTCGTAATCATCTTAACAGAAACGACGAGAGGAGATGGATAGGCTTGAAAAGGAGAGACAAGCAGAGCTAAGGAGCTATAAGAACTTGATGGTATCTGAAAAGATGACATCAAACAAAGACATTGCATCAGCAAACAAGTCGTTGCAGGAACTGGAAGAGGACTTCATGTGAACAGAACAAACTTGATTGCTTTCTGAGATGCTTCTGGGTGAACTTGCTGCCTGATGAAAAAAGGGTGGCTTTTCTTATTCGGTTTGTGATTCTAGACCTAAAGTCAACTCCCTTGTGAATAAGTAACCTAATCACGAGTGTGGTCTATTGATTCTAATGATGTAAAATCTTGGCTTGCATTGAGGTATAGTAGCTTGGGGTTGAACTTTGCATATATCTACTATATATTGTATTTTGATGATGATGATGAAAAGAATGATCTGAATCTTCATTTCTTTTTTATGATGGATATGCATCATTTGTCACTGACACTCACACATGCTTGGAAGGTTTCTCCTTGATTCAAAACGAGGGAAAATATTTGTATTTCTTATTTGGTTTAATTGCAGTTGATGTGCTGTGTCTTTTAAACGTAACTATCCTTAACTACCTATTCTTTCAAGAAATTGTACATACCTCTTTTTCTCCTATTTTTTATTTTTTGAAAATGCACCTGATCCTAGTTTCAAGAAAAAAAACCATTTTTTTAAAATAGTTTTTTTTTTCTTTTAGGAAGTATTTAAATTTATTTAATCGCTTTTCAAAAAAAAATTATTTAATCGTATTTTACATGTAACAAAAGTGTTTTGGGTAGCTATGAAATTGTTTTTGAGATTAAGGTCTGATTGTCATTTTTGACAAAAAAAAAAAAGAAAAGAAAAGAGCAGTGTACTGTTTTTACGGTTTAAATAACTGAACAGAGAAGTTTAAAATTTGAAAAGGCTGTGTGCTAAAGACAAACCATATAACAGACCTTTTTTCATAATAACTATCCCGAGAGCTTTCGACGAGAAATCACTGAGCTTTTTGTCATCCTTATTATTAAATATAGTTCCTTGCATTTCCTCACATGGATAATATATCATATGAGGGATCATTACATTCATAAATGGTGTTTTTTCAAAAACTACACATCTATTACGAAAATAATACTTTTTTTGTTTTAAAAAAAACAAAAGAAAAAGAAGATAACACTTTTTATTAGGTTCAAGCAATTTCTTTTCGTATATGAATATTTTATATCTCTATCATGTTATGTTTGTTAAAAATTAATGTTTTACCAAATTTAATGTATTTGTTATAACGTGTGAGAGTGAGCGTTGCTGGAAAAAATAAGAATTTCCTATTGGCTTTCATTACACACGGCAAGTCCGAAAATCCCTAATGGGCCCAAATCTAAAAGCTGAAAAAAGATGGAGATGCGGGGTATCGATCCCCGTACCTCTCGCATGCTAAGCGAGCGCTCTACCATCTGAGCTACATCCCCAAACATTTCAAGTTGTTTAAATTAACATTATTTTGTCTTTGAAAATCTTCAAAAGAACTTGCGGGTTTACACTCGCAACATCTTTCTGTTTAATTATGTTCAATCAGTATCACACAGAACAGAACAAACAGTTTAAATAACTATCCGTAATTTATTTTTTTTTTAAAAAAAAGATATCTGCAATTAATCCTTTTTATTTTTCTCAATTCTTTTAGATGTTGGTATATTTGATTTTTCTATTTTTAAAAAATCTGTTTCACCTGATTGTCTTTCCTAGTTCTCCAAACAATCATCAAACTAGTAAATAATAACTCAAATATCTGCAATGTTATGCAGGTGAAAAACTGCTTTTACAGAGTTACACAACCAAAAAATCCTATTAAAAAAAATACATCATGTCCTCTACTTAAGCGCAAGACTTCACTCAAACTAAATTAAATCATAATCATTTGTATTGAGTGTGTTCAAACTGCTCAGCCCTCGTAATTTTCCCAATGAGGAGCATAGGCAAATGACAGAAGTAACCGAAGATTTAAACTTTCAAGCTTTTTAAGGCGGACGTAAGAAGAGGAAGCTTGTCTGAAGCCCTATGCTTGTAGTCCTTCTCCAACGCTGCAGCTGCCAGAGATTGGAGCTCGGGGCTTTCCTTGTCTTCCTTGTGACGCCCCTTTGAGAGCTGTGAAATTGCAGATGTACACTAACAATGATAATGCTTGCATTAGCCACAAATCAGTAATAACCTTGAGACAACATTGGAGTACGTAGTTTGGGGATGTTTCAAATTTTACACTCATGTGTAGGTCCTGTAATGAAAAAATCGATGGTTTCCGTCTATTTTTTACGATGCTTACACGTGAAAATTCACAAGGGTAGTCATTTATCTGTGGTCAATCTACTATGGGGCTGTGTGTTTGTGCGCAATTCATAAAGGTAGTTACGTGCAATTTGCCCATTCAAACATAACCCAAATGTAATAAAAACATGGCGAGTGGAAACAAATATGTTTGCTCGGTATTGTATTGATACAAAAATGAAGAGAAAGAAATAAAGAGAGCTCTCACCAAGCATACACCAAAAAGGGCTCTGGTGTTCTTGCCCCCGGTCAACTCTATAGCAGATGCATAGTATTTCTTAGCTGTCTGAAGGTTTTCTAATCCGCCAAGAGTATAAAGCACCTGTTGAGAAAGTTTGAAGAACACCCAAAGCTGGTCAGATACATAGTCAAGGTTCAAAGTTACAAGGAATATATTGCAAAAAAGAAAAAGAAATTGGGATGCAGATAAAACATTGTGGTGGGTTAAAGAATATCGAGCAAGCACAAATCATCTAGTTTAATGAGGATTAATCACATAAATTAATCAGGATAAGACCATCCTCCCAGGTTACAGCCAAAGCCAATGGTGGAAGCATAAAACTTAGCCATGTGCTTCAATGGGACACAAAGTACTTTAATGGAATTGCAAAAATAAAATGTGGTTTACACTTTTTGCAAGTTGTTACCGTCTTTTAAAAAAAATGCAAGTAGGTACCGTGAACAAATTTTGTTGCCCCATGAATGACACCGTTAAAAAGTAAAGGGCAGTTGAAAATACCCCTTAAAATAATAAAACTTTAATACGTCAAAAATAAAAATAATTATTATTTTTGCATATTTTAGTCTATACCTTGAAAAAAAAATTGCAATTTTTTTATATTCAAGGACAAAATCAGTATTTTCGAAAATTTGGGAAGTCAAATATATAGTGACCAAATCTACACCTTTCAGTTAAACATAACTGATGGTGCAATATATATATTATTCAAGGAACCAACTTGTAATTGGTTTTATTAGAAGACGATACCAACTTGCAAAAAAGTGTGAACCACACGGTCATTTTTTTGTTGTTGCAATTATCCATACTTTAATCTTAATTTTAATCAATTGCTCAAGAATAATTGGTATTTTGGTCTGCGGGGATTATATGCATAGCATTGTCCAACCAATCAGAAGGGGACGTGATTGGTAACAAATAAATGTACCCAAGAGAAGTAGTGTTTTGAAACAAACAGGACCAGAAGGCCAAATACAGAAAAAAAATAATACTTACATCGGCATAGGCTAGGGGATATAAAGAAATTGTAGGTTGAGATAATATTAGCTCTTCATAGCAGAACCCAGCTTGCTTGTACCTACACCGAAGGCACACAGCCATACATTTAAGTTGTCACGAAAATATAAATTGGCAATTCAGTAACCATGAAAATGACAAATAAAAGCATCTCACATTTGCAATGAAACATAAATTTCAGCAAGTTCTCTCCAGGCATCTTGATCCGCCATGAAACTGGATAAGGAAGAGAAGGAAGTCCATCAATAATTGTTTTACTGATGTATTAATTACAATAAAGGGAACCAATTCGAGATACGCCTTACATTTCGAGATATTTATTCAGGGCTTCTATGGCCCTTGCACTGTCACCTTGGGACTTTGCCATAGCTACTCTCCGTTTATGTATTACCTGTGTAAGAAACATTTAAGGGTTCAGACAAAGACATGTACCAATTCGTCCCCGAGGGCAGAAAGGTCATTTTTCATAGAACAGAGACAACAATCCATTGAATCCATACTACAGAACAGCAAAAAAGTTACACTACATAAATATTCAGAATTACAGTTAATTTACTTGATCAAGTGGATTATCCTCCAAAAGGCTTGAATAAGCCTTTTCTGCTTCTGCCCACGATCCCTTTGCTTCAAGCAACAATGCTTCTAGCCTGCCTGTGAGTCAGGCAAAAACAACATATATTACCAATTCATCACTTACTAGTTTCTAGTGAATGATCCAAATCATGTAACTTCATTGATAGTTCATCAATTACATCAACTTACCAACCCTTTTGCTCTCGGGAAATTTCTTTCGCAAAGCCTTCACACAATCCTGAAAAGGATTGCAAAAATAAAATGCATTAGTGTCAAGATAAAGAATCTCAAAGCAACCACTTCGCTCTCTAGAAATGCATGATATCGCTATGCATGCATACTGAAAACTATAAACAAGTTTTCCAAATAAAACTATTGAAAGAAAACTAAGAGTTACTGGAAACAAGGACTTATACCTTTGCGACTTCAAGACATTGGCAATCCATAGCTGCAACAGCTACCTGCTCATATAGAGTCCATTCTACATAAAAATAAAAATAAAATACTTGCATGTCAGATTATATGTTTTTGGTCAATCAAATTTGAAGTGTTACACAATAACAGGATCATTGGACTCAAATCAACAACTTGAGGAGACCAGTATTAACAATCACATAAAGAATTATAGATAGAACAGTAATATAAATTGGGCTACCAATATCAACACAGGCAATGCCAAAATAAAAAATATCGGACTCCAAATAAAAACTGCCCCTGATTTCCCGAGATATTCATGATAATATCTGGGGACCCACTCGGTGATCTAGTTAAAACAGCTAGTATGCCGAAGAAATCGTATCTCCAAGAGGCACTTTGGCCTAGGTAAGGAAAGATGAAATGTACACAAAGATTACAAAATATTTACATATCTACACCACAAAATGTTGTCATATTCACGAGCATAATGAAATAATTGGGTAACTACTCACTGCATGACTTGTTTTCCAACATAATGACAAAACAATGCATGCTTTCAAAGACAACACCTTAGGCGCCTATAGTTCACTTAAGCACATTTTTTTTGAGACAAATGCAATCCCTGACTGATTTAATGTATGATAGAAATCTCAAAGTGCATTCAATGTCAATAACCAAATTGATGTACATAATGATTTTTGTATTGTGGGTCACTGCAAGTTAGAAAAAGTAAGGCATAGAATCAATCAAGGGTTTAGTTGCAAAAGAGCAAGAGAAAGAATATGAGATTTCTGCAATTCTACACGATGCTAGACAGAACCAGAGATTAACTTGTCCTTGACACCCGATCTCTGGTTAGTCTTCAAAGCTTATGGTCATCCAAAATATGTTCCAATCTTTTCCTCCAAAACAAACCCAATACAAGAAAACCTTCTAATATTTCCCCCTAGGGAGTAACAAAATACATCTTGCACATAGTCATCAAAATGAAAAATCACGAGCTTCAAGGAGGATATATGATATAGTACTAATCTAATAAGTTATGATCTATGCTATTTTTCACTTGTCTAGTAGCTAAAATTGGAGTGAACTTTACACCATTCTTAATATCAGAAACCTCAGACCACATTATCAATCCAATCACTAACAACAAACCACATATGTCCCCAACTAAAATCGTAGATATATTGCTACACGAAAAACCAATCCAAATGCTTATCAAAATACCAATTGACCCCAAACATTGCATAAAGTTGAGTGCAATTAGCACCATTCTAATAAAATACATCAGCGCAGAGCATCAAACTACATATCACCAACTATAATCACTATACAAAATCCAACCCTAAGGCCTATATTCAGAATCCAAAGGGAATTTGCAACTGAAACCCAATTGAAATCAAGATTTTGCCGATTGACCCAAATCGTTAAACAAACCAAAAGTCCCAATTAAAACAAACAAAAAGAGAGAGTACAAATTCAGAAAACCCACCATCAGGGCCGAGACTGGCTCGCTTTTTGGGGTCGTTCAAAATGGACAAACCGTGTTTGAGGACTTTGTCGGACCGACGAACCTTGAGCTTCCGGGTTAGGCACAGGTACTCCCATGCTCCTCCTCCGCCATTCTCGACCTGGTTCTCCAGCCTGTTCAATTGGGTCTCCTCTGTTTTCGTCACCATCGTCGATATAGAAGAGATAGATCCAAACTCTACAACAGAGCTTCACTCTGAGCTCTTCTAAATCTGAGGAGATTCAGAAAGTTTATGTTTTTAACTTTTTCTCTGTGGAGCGGAGATAGATAATTGTGAAAACGGGCCAGGACGACAAATGATAAACCTCTTTTCGCCGGCTTATAATAACGGGATATTTATATTTAACTTTATTAACGTATGAACGATTTTTATTGAATTGTATTAACGTATTGTGTTATTAAAAAAAATATATTATTTTTTAAGATTTTATCGAAGTTAACAGATCTGTTACAAAATCTGTTTAATTATAGTTCCTTTTATAAAAAATGACTAAAATGCTCTCATATCATAAACCTTGACTTTTTTAATTTGATTTTTTTAGAAATCTGATATTTTGAATAAAAAAACTTAGTTTATTATATAAATAAATAAAATCTGATTTTTTTTTTGCAAAAAAAACCTTCACAAAAAACAATATTTTTTATGATAAAACATTTTTCTGTAGTAAATAAATAAAAGGAAAAAAAAACAAAACATCGACGTCTCAGTTCATCCT
>JAYMSW010004018.1:0-11462 GCA_036897725.1 Erodium texanum
TACGATATAACGTAGTTCCCTCAAGGAATGCTCAATGTACTGATTTCTATCCATAGGGATTCTTTTGTCTATTGTTTAAAAAAATCATTTTCGTAATCACCCAGTATTTTTCTTGATTCATAGATTAAAAATATTCACGTTAATAGATGTATACTGTAAAAAAGAATTAATAGTGGATAACATATATTTTGACGACGAGAATTTGTATGGAAGTCAACCGAGAACTGTGATGGTACCATCACGTTAATAATATGATTTTAATGCAAGAAGATCATATTTAAGTTCCCCTTAATTAAAGCAACCGATGTTTGGTTAGAAATGGGCCAAAACATTTAAATTGGATGAAGATCAAAATTTGAAGAAAATCGATAGGGGTACCATCACAGATTCTGGCAATTTCTTTGGGCCATTTCTAACCAAATATTGACCTCTTTCAATTAAGGGGAATATAAATATGATCTTCACGAATTAAAATTATATTTTTAGGCCTCGTATTTTTTTCCCAAAAAAATTGCTAGAAACTATGATGGTACCCCTATCGATTTTCTTCAAATTATGATCTTCGTCCAATTTGAATGTTTTGAGACATTTCTAACCAAATATCAACCGCTTTCAATTAAGGGGAACTTAAATATGATCATCACGACTTAAAGTTATATTTTTAGGCCTCTGATTTTTTTTCCCAAAAGATTTCCAAAAACTGTGATGGGACGTACCCCTATTGAATTTCTTCAAATTTCGATCTTCGTCTAATTTGAATGTTTTGGGTCATTTCTAACCAAATATCGACTGCTTTCAATTAAAAGGAACGTAAGTATGATATTCATGAAATAAAATCATATTTTTAGGCCTCGGATTTTTTTCCCAAACAGTTGCCAGAAATTGTGATGGTACGCCTATAGATTTTCTTCAAATTTCGATCTCCGTCCAATTTGAATGTTTTGGGCCATTTCTAACCAAATATCGACCGCTTTCAATTAAAGGGAACGTAAATATGATCTTCACGAATTAAAATTGTATTCTTAGGCCTCGGATTTTTTTCCCAAAAAAATTGCAACAAACTGTGATGGTACCCGTATTGATTTTCTTCAAATTTCGATCTTCGCCCAATTAGAATGTTTTGGGTCATTTCTTACCATATATCGACCGCTTTCAATTAAGTGGAACCTAAATATGATCTTCACCATTAAAATCATATTTTTAGGCCTTGGATTTTTTACCCAAAAAATTGCCAGAAAATGTGATGGTACTCCTATCGATTTTTTTCAAATTTCGTTCTTAGTCAAATTTGAATGTTTTGGACCGTTTCTAACCAAATATCGACCACTTTCAATTAAGGGAAACGTAAATATGATCTTCACGAATTAAAATTATATTTTTAGGCCTCTGATTTTATTCCCAAAAACTTGCCAGAAACTGTGATGGTACCCCTATCGATTTTCTTCAAATTTCGATTTTCGTCTAATTTAAATGTTTTAGATCATTTCTAACCAAATATAGACCGCTTTCAATTAAGAGGAACTTAAATATGATATTCACATATTAAAGACATATTTTTAGGCCTTGGAAAATTTTGGCAAAAAATTGCCATAAATTGTGATAGTACCCATCAAATTTCTTCAAATTTCAATCTCCATCCTATTTGAATGTTTTGGGTCATTTCTAACTAAATATCGACCGCTTTCAATTAAGGGGAACATAAAAATGATCTCCACGCATTAAAAACAGATTTCTAGACCTCAGAAAATTTTGGCTAAAATTGCCAAAAACTGTGATGGTACCCCTATCGATTTTCTTCAAATTCCGATCTTCGTCCAATTTGAATGTTTTGGGCCATTTCAAACTAAATATAGAACGCTTTCAATTAAGGGGAATGTAAATATTATATCCATGCATATTTCTAGACCTAGGAGTTTTTTTCCATAAAATTTCCAGTACCATCACAATTTCTAGTAATTCTTGTCAAAATTTTCATAGTTCAAAAGTTATGATATTATCATGTTTATATTGCAGATAGATTGAAGGTGTCAAATATTTAGTTGGAATTGTTAGGAAAAAAAAGAGTACAAGGCGAAGATGAAAATTTGAAGAAACCGATAGGGGTACCATCACAGTTTATAACAATTTTCTATCAAAATTTTCACAGGTCAAAATTTGTGATATTAGCATATTAAAATCATATTTATATTGTATATAGATGGAAGGTGTCGATACTTAGTTGGAATTTTTAGAAAGAAAAAAAAAAAGGAACAAGGTGATGATGAAAATTTGAAGAAACTGATAGGGGTACTGGAAAAGTTTCTGACAATTTTCTATCAAAATTTTCATAGGTCAAAATTTGTGATATTAGCATGTCAAAATGATATTTGCATTGTAGATAGATGGAAGGTATCAATATTTAGTTGGAATTGTTAGATAACATTGGAAAGAGATAAGATGAAAATTTGAAGAAACCGATAAGAGTGCTAATACTATCACATTTTCTGGCAATTTTCTATCAAATTTTCATAGGTCAAAATTTGTGATATTAACATGATAAAATCATATTTACATACTAGATTGAAGGAATTTGTCGATATTTAGTTGGTATTGTTAGCAAATAATGGAATTGGGCGAAGATGAAAATTTGAAGAAACCGAGAGGAGGTGTACCATCTCAATCATTCTCATATATATAAACTATTTGTATTTATAGTATTTGAAATATAAGAATTGCATAATAAAACCTAAATTGTTATCACTTCTACCACAAAAGACAATATTATGATGAGTCTATTGTTATATTGATTATTTTCAAATAATTGGATAATGGGGTTAGTTTAGAAAGTGAACACTTGTAAGACAAATCAAACATTGGTCCTCAGATAGATGTTTTTCTTTATTAATATTTACAACAACAAAAATTACACTTAACCTACTCTTTTGATGTGCTCAACAGTCAAAAACCTTTCAAAACCAAATCAAACATTGGTCCTCAGATAGATCATATACTATATGATCCACCAACCAAAAACAAAATCACTATTTGCAATTTACAAGTAAGAGCTTGGCTTTACAGTTCTGTCTTGGAGCAGACAACCTTTTTTTTTTTCTGCTAATTAATTATTACATCTTATGATTGATGACTCCATAGACAGTCACAAGAGCCATCACAAAGGATTGGTCTATTTGAGGCTCCACCTCCAATGTCAACACATCTTCTCCCAACATTACTCCTGAGGATGATCTCTTTTGCTTCACCTATAATGCACAAAAAAGAAAAACCATCAATCACAAATCAAAACCCATTTCATATTAAGAATTCCATATTCGATAATCTGATTCAATTATTAAAACGAATTATTACCTCTGCGACGATGTTTTCATCACTGTCTACTATCTGAAAAGCCGGTTTGCCATTTTGTTTTAGTATCCTATAGCAGCTTGAGTTGGCCTTGTCACACCCCAAATAAACTTGACAAATTGAAGAGCCTCTCTTCACAAACATCCTCCCCAATTTCCTAACCCTAAACAATGGCCTCTCCTTTCTTGCACCATTCTTGTACCCATACCAATTCCCAAAAACTTGCAACACCTAAAAAAATAGCAATAATGAAAACTCATCAAGATCTAAGCAAAAACCCAGTTCAAAACTCGACCCAAACAATCGAAAAACAGTATTTTTAATCTTTTTGAAGTTCATCATGTTACATCAAATCGTATATATATTTTACCTTTCTACACATGGTGAAGAGAACTTTTCCATGGAGGTCCATGAGATGAACCTCATTGCTTCCCTTGTAGCCATAGTTATCAACCCTATAAGCAACATCACCATTGGAGTTGTAGATGGTGCATCCATATCCATGGTACACTAGTGACTTCATCCATATTGTAAATGTTTCTCTTTCTCTTCTTGTGTTGCTCTTGTTCTCAACAATTGTGGAGGGGAGGTTGAGTGATTCATGAGGATGAACCTTTGCCATTACTAACTTCAAAAGTGTTCAAAGTTTGTGTTTGAGAGAGAGAGAGGACTTTGGAGGGTTTGGGTGTGGGATAGGGTTATTAATAAGAGGAAGAGGCATGGTTTGAGCATTGAATTGCTGATGTGTTTTAGTGATGAAAAGGTGTTACAAGTGGGTTCAGTTTGGTTAACAATTCTATTTTTTCTTCTTTGTTGTTGTTCTCTTTAGAAAATGTACAAAATTAGCTAATACTAAACTATTAGAGGGAATAGATGGATATGGGAATTTTTAATAACTCTGATCTAATCTTGTACTTGAGCACCCAACACTGACCAGTTTCTTCATCATTATCCTTATAAACTATTACTCTTATTAGGTTGGATTAAGTTGATGGCTTCAGTTTTTCTCAAGCCCCATGTTTTAAGTGAGAAAAATGTAATTTTTATGGTCAAAGAATTGATTGAACTAGTAAATCTGATGAGATCAGAAACCAAGTGAAATAAATTAATTAAAATTATAGTGACACTTTTCAAAATAAATATTATCGTAATGAACTCATCAGGGATAATCGGTGATTAAGAGAATTATCTGTCTCTTGGTTATTAGGGCTATCAAGACCAGTTTGGTCTTGCTGTTAAACAGAACGTAAACTATACTCGTCCAAAATTGATTATAAGAATTGTTATTTCTGACCAATCTGAAGTCTATAATGGTGGATTTAGAACAATACTAAACACATGTGGAGAGATGGGAATCAAGAGATTCTTGTGAAAATGGGGCGGCCATAGCCTCTTGGTTTAATAGGGGAAGAATAAAGATGACCAAAATTAAAGTTGGGTACATTCCAAGTCTATATAAGGTCATTGATGAGTAGAATAGACAAAGACTATTGATGAATAGAGTATACATAAAGCATCCATGGGATTGAGAATCAATTTTGTTCTTTATAATCAACCATAGGAAATTGTTTATAGAAGAAGAATATATGCAAGAGAATGGTCATTTGTTCAATAAATACATAATGTTAAGATTCTTGGAGAACATTGTTATTGAATTATTTCAGCATATGTTTTTTTTTTTTCTGTCCACAAGACTTAAATAGGGGGGCGAGTGTCGCAATCAAAGGATTTGTTGGGTTTTGCTGTCGTGGGAAGCTGTCGGTTCGCTGTTGGTTCAGCGGAGCTTAGGAGGATGTGGATTACCTGGACCGGGTAGTCCGTATCTGGAAGACGGCGCGAGGTTTCGTAGCAGGAAGACCTAGATGGTCAAGCCGTGTGAGCGCACTCGAGTGTAGTGTACTGTCTTTTGATGTATTTTAGTTTTTAGTTGTGGTTAGTTAGGTTTGTGTATGCCAGTTGCGTCTGGCTTTTGTTACTGTCTCTGCTAGTCGGTGCACTAGTATGAAGTCGGTGGTTAGTGTCAGCTCAGTCTGATTATCTCGGCCTGTTAGAGACGGGATGTGATGTATGCCCGGACGTTTCAGTGGATGTACGGTGTATTGTGATACACTAATTGAACAATGGATTACGGCTTATGACTGGATTTGTATTAAAAAATAAAAATAAAAACCCAGCTTGCCAGCTGCCAGCTGCCAATTAAGAGGGTTTATGTGCCCATTAGCATCGTATTTTTAAATACTACAATTAAGATAATTAAAATAGATATTCATAATAACTATTATTAGGTGTAACCGTGTAAGTTGGGCAGCATCTCAGGACAAAGCAAATAAATAATAGTGGAAAATTAAATAAATAATTGTTTGGCAACTCGATATTAGGTTGGTCTTTTTATCAACGAAAAGCAAAAATAGTTACCATAATGACCTCATTCTAGTCCTCTTCTGCAAGGAGGATGAGGTCATTATCGTCTTATTTCCCAGAACATACAAGAACATTATGTGCTCACTACTCAACATATACCTGTGTAATTGCCATAATGTCCTCACGTGCACTCCTTCCTACTCGTATTATATTTTGGACCAATAAAAAAAAAGAAGTAAATTCTTGCTTTTCTTCTGTCGCTGCTTGTTTTTCGGATTTATATGTAAAATAAAATCAGTTTAATCAAACAATTTCGTCATACTACACGTATTCCTAAACATGTGACTTGTTTTTTGATACAATCTAATTTTATTTCAAAACTTATTTAGTTTTGTAGGCTCAATATACACATAAAGTGCAAGCATTCAATTTTCGTTTATCTCAAGATTAAATTTGAGACAAATTACTTAAAATTATAATAGGATTGTACGGATTCGATATATTAACTTTGGCCTAACATATTGCGGCTCTCGGTTGATTTGGACATAATCATATTATAACATTAAATAAATATATTAATGGTTTATAATTTTTAAAATTATATGATACACAAATGTAATTAAGGATAGACATTCACTTAGTCGATCAATCAATCGATTATTAATGACTTCTATAATTTAATTAAAATTTCACTTATTTACACTAATTGACATAATCAAATTGATCAAGTTATTTCAAAAAAAAAAATCATACAAAATTATAGATTATTTATCAATTTTAAAACGATTACCAAATATAACATAATGTTTTTTCTAATTTGTTTTCATTTATATACGATATATTGTAGGTACAATGATATATTATTATAGGTACAATGATTTGATTAGGTTATGTATAAGAAAGAATAAAGTTAACAACAAACAAAAGAATATAATTACGAGACAATAGAGTGAAGATTTTAAGAATACATGTAGCATTTTCAAAAAAAAGAAAAAGAACACATGTAATAGTAATTATGTTTTGATTTATTTTACTAATCAATGTTAAATCTAGTCTTTTAAAAAAATTAAATCATATATGAACAAAAAAAAATTAAATCATTTTTTCTTTTGTATTCAAAGTCGAATTTGTTCAAAAAATAATAATATTCAAGATCGATAAAAAATTGTCAATCCAAATACATCACTATCAAATATAACGTGAGAAAATTAACTTGGAGCATGAAAACAAAAACATAGTGAAACACACCTCAGAGGAAATAATTATAATTTATGAACCTCACTCTAAATTTAATTAAAATGGAAAACCATATAAACCAATGGTGAATTTAAACTGTTTTGTAAGGACTAACGGTGAATTATTGGGTCTGCAAAAAACACCGTTTATGTATTACAAATGTCTGTAAACTGACTAACATCGTTAGTTTTTTTCCTCATAAAATGACCATTCTACCCCCGATTTAAGGGTAGGGTTTTATGGGTTGTTTCGGCGTAGATAGTAGTTTTAGGGTTGAGAGTCGAAGAGAGGGTAGTGTAGGGTTTGTTATTTAGAGTTTACTTTCAGAGAGCAGTATTTTAGGGATTTCAGAAATATTGGTCTGAAAACGGTCAAATTTAACTGATTGCAAATAGAAAAAAATTTTATTGATAGATTTTGTTAACTATATAAAATAACCGATACTTTTTAAACACATATATTTTGACACCGATAAAAAATAACGCAATCCTCCGTAAAATTGTCATGGTAATGTTAAAGGAGCAGCGTAGCGTATAGAGATGATTGTTTGTTTTAACCGTGCGCCTCCTTACCGATCCATAGCATCGCATCGACACAACACACGGTATAGCAACAACAAATCTCATCATCAACCAGAAAACCCCTCTCTCTCTCTCTCTCCCCTTCAATTTCGTCTCTCAATTCGATCTCTTCTCGACCCAATCCACTGTCCGATTTCGATTATCTATCCATTTCGATCTAATAACCCCTCACCGCCCGATCTCTAAATTCTTAATTATTCAATTCAATTGTTCAATGATGCAATTTCTATTGTAGAATTCGCGATTCGATTGTATTTTTTTGAGCGAATCGGTCGGTTTCGATCTGCAACCGATGAGGGAGTGATGGGCGGATTGTTGTTGATTGAGTTTATGAGTGTGTAGAAAAAAGATGCCTGGATTAGCGCAGAGAAATGACCAATTCAGTAATGCGTACTCGGTTGCGGCCAATGGATTCTGGTCCAAGCACCGCGACGACGTTAGCTACAATCAGCTCCAGAAGGTACTGGGTCTCTTCATCGTTTTTGCGATTATTGCCCTTTTAGATCATTTTTCTGTCGTCACCAATTTTATGGTGTTTTGTGCAAATTTGGAATTGTCCTGTTAGTTAGGATTGGATCTTGTAGTTGAAGCTGGGAGGTAGGATGGTTTTGGAGTTACGGGTCTCTTTTGATTTGGCCAGGAGATGTTGGGTGTTGATAAGATTATGAATATCTGATTCATCAGATCCAGTTTGCTCATATAATTTATGCCACTGGGTAGTTTAGCTCTGGTGTATTGTATTTCTGCATGAGTGGGTTACTTTTAGGATAGGGTAGCTGAGGGTTTTATAGTCTGATTGTGAGTACACTGATGTGTTTATGTAGCCTCACGCCCAGTCGGTGCATGAATTGGGAATTGAACATGTTAATTTTGTTGCTGTGTCTGCATATAAGGAAAGCTATTTAGGAGAACACAGAGCTTTAGAATGATGAGCCATGTGACTCAGTTGCAGTTATTTAGTTCTTAATGCTTTGTCTGGGAATATTGAAGTAACACAGAACATTATTTACTGAAACAAAAAACTTAAAAACAAGGCCATGTTCACATTCCCCATCCTCCTCTCTCAGGAAGCAAAGATAGCGGGTTGTTAAAATATCGGAAATAGAAAATGTAATACCCATCACCATATATGCTTGAGTGTTTTATCTTCTCAGTAGACAAAATGCGAGCGTACTCATGCAATCTAGAAGTTCCTATCTATCCCAGGTTCACATTGCATGTCTTTGCCTAAGTAATCGTGTTGGCTTGAACTTGCATCAAGTAACGGATCATTGTAATAACTAGAAATATGAGTTTGGAACATAGACATTAAATATCTGTTCTTCTTTTTCACTTGCATATCTGATCGCTAACAAAATGTCTTGAATTGTTATGTAGTTTTGGAGTGAGTTGTCACCACAAGCTCGACAAGAACTTTTAAGGATTGACAAGCAAACTCTTTTTGAACAAGCTCGTAAGAACATGTACTGCTCTCGATGCAATGGATTACTGCTCGAGGTTTTTATGCAGATTGTCATGTATGGGAAGTCTTTGCATCAGGAAGGAGCAGGTGGACACCTTCCCTGTAACAGATCAGGAGCTTCAAAAAATCAAACTGATGGTGGTTCAAGCCTGGCCAATGGGTTCCAAGATGAAATTCAAGATCCTTCTGTTCATCCTTGGGGTGGTCTTACAACCTCACGAGATGGTTCATTGACTCTTTTGGATTGCTATCTCTGTTCAAAGTCTCTCAAGGGACTCCAAAATGTATGCTATTACTGTTGAACTTTTCTTATGCAACCGGATTCTCCTGTTATATGATTTTTCACTTTGTAGTAGCTACTGACCCCCTCTTGTTATGTAGGTCTTCGACAGTGCCCGTGCCAGAGAAAGGGAACGTGAATTGCTATACCCTGATGCGTGTGGTGGGGGAGGTCGGGGTTGGATTAGCCAAGGAATTGCAAGTTATGGGAGAGGGCATGGAACAAGGGAGACATGTGCCTTACACACTGCCAGACTTTCTTGGGATACACTGGTGGATTTCTGGTCAGCACTTGGTGAGGAGACTCGACAATCTCTTTTAAGGATGAAGGAAGAGGATTTTATTGAGAGACTTATGTACAGGTGTGTGCTTAGCTATGTGTTAATATCTTGCGAATAACTTCTGCTACTATTAGTGGAGCTATGATAATTAGCTGATTGGAAGGAGGAAATCTTGGTAAAATAGCAACGAGAAGAAAGCTTTATTGGACAGTACATAAGTTTCTCTGCCCGAGTTGTGGTCTGATGAAAATATTTTCTGATAGCCTTCTCTTATGATTGGACGGAATCGCGTGGACTGATTTGACATATGTTACAGCTTGGTTAAATCCTGTGAAGCTTAAAAAGATTTTTACATGCAATTAAACCCGAAATTCTGACAGCTACATTGAGGGGGCTTGCAGAGGTCTGTTTTGAAGATAGGTCTATTTTCAGAGTTATCATTACCAAATGCAGACCTTGCTTTTACGTCTAGCCTACTTTGCCTGTTGTCATGTTTCTGTAGGATGATGTTTCACGAGTAAATAAGTACTGTTTTTGCCACATTGGACTGTCTGCTTAATCCCTACTGATACCCAAGGGAGTTCCCTACCTTGCACTTAATCTTCATTATGATTATATAACAGCTAGAGTTTTAGGATCTTTTGAGTTGGTGAGCAATATGTCAAGCCAAATGAAGCTGGATACATTCTATGAGTTGTATTTTATGACCCTCAAAGCTTAGCATCTAAAAACCACAATGCTCTTGTGGCCGTACCTTTTCTGTTTTTGAGGATATCGAGCAAGGCCCTGTACTAGGCAGGAACCCAATTGGTGATTGGAGTTCTGAATAGATTAAAGATTAAGGGAATTGAGATTATTCTCTACTTTGGAATTGGGAATAAAGGAACGTTTAAATCTTATTACTACTTCAGAAATGAAAGTTAGACTCAGGAGATGCATTAGAGACTAACTGATGGTGGTCTTTTGTTAGAGCCACACCACTCATCATTCTTATGAACTCGTGTTATGCTTTATTGTCTGGATCACATTTTTGTTATCATGTTATTAGTAGGACTTGTTGTCATGCTAGTAATTTGTGTCTGCAATACTTTAGGAAGATCAGAATGTAGAAGCCTGATAACTTCAACACAGGCGGGAGATTGAACCATAGTAAAAATTGTTCTCTTATTCCAAATGATGTATCAAGCTACCATGTATTAGTTCTACACATATGATCATCAGGACTCTTTGGAGTAATTTAAAGACTCACAACCATTCTATGTAACGTCACAACACTTGTCATTCAAATGGTTTATAAAAGAATATTGTAACCGTAACATACAACTTTGTAAACATGCTTTGCTTACATATTTGGCCTAGACCTGAGGGTTGCCAAAATCTTCTTAGCTGTCTTTTCATAGGCATCTTTTTAACCGTTTGAAAAGGTACTACTGCACATCTATATTTATTCTGCAGCCCCCTGCGTCCTCACTTATTTTTTGTCACAGGTTTGATAGCAAGAGGTTTTGCAGAGATTGCAGGAGGAATGTTATTCGTGAGTTTAAGGAACTAAAGGAGCTCAAGCGCATGCGAAGAGAAACTCGCTGCACCAGTTGGTTTTGTGTTGCTGATACAGCCTTTCAGTATGAGGTATGGTTCTGTCATTTCTATAGCACTGAACTTTTCATCCTGTATCATTTTCTTGTTACGGTGTTCTGTAATTGTCTGAATAACGGAAAAAGGTGGTAAGTAATGGTTTTGATTTATGAAGAGTATATCTTCTGCCGGGTTCAATATGGATTTTGATACCAACAAAATATAATTCATTCTTATCTCCTTTTTCAGGTGTCTGATGACTCAGTCCAGGCTGATTGGCGGCAAACTTTCACAGACACTGTTGGAGTATACCCTCACTTTTAATGGGCAGTTGGAAATGGAGAA
>JAYMSW010004019.1:0-11462 GCA_036897725.1 Erodium texanum
GGAACAAAGCCGAGAACCTGCCGGAAGAAGACGTCGACAGTTGCAGGAAGAAGACGATGACATCATCACTCCATTTGTTTAGAATTATATTTTTAAAATTGTGAATGTTTGTAATTTTTTGCTGAATTTATAAATAAAAAAATGTCATTAGAATTATATTTTTAATTGCTGAAATTATTTTTATACTTTTTTTTCCAGTATTAAATGCAATACTGATTATATATATATTGAAAAAACTCTAATATTTTTGTATATATATTTTTTTATATATAAGGGTAATTTAAACATTTCACTACAATATTAACAGAGTTAGTCTAAACTAACAAACTCAACACTTCAAAATTTGTTTAACGTAACTATATAAGATAGACAAAATAACATTATAAGTATGTGAAATTAGTCACTCTTATATCATAACTCTTTAAAATTAACCCATTAAAAAGGTAAATTCAAAGTAAGGATAGTTTTTTTTTAAAAAAAATTAAGTATAATTAAATGAAAACGAACGAACGTGTTATAAAAAAAACGACCAATCGTATTTACCCTAGGAGTAATAAAAAGAAGTAAAAGACTCGAACCGGACCCAACCAGCTCCTAGGCAGCGAATGCACCCAGATACTGTTCCTACTTCTTGGTCACCGCCACTCTGCAAATTCAGCATATTTTCCTGGAAATTTCTAGATCATCACTATTATTTCTTCTGTCTGCTTCAAATCTCCTGATATTTTTTCTTCAATTTTTGGGCATAGATTACGAAGAAATACATATGCTAAAATTTTGAATCGAACAACTTCTTCTGAGATGCTTCTATAAAGCATCGTCCAATTACCCAATATCAAAGTAGGAGAAGAAAAATTAACAGCCATGGCCGAGATCGGTTCCGATATTCCGCAGAAGAAAGGAGTAGATCGCTACCTGAAGCGCCAAGTCCTTGGAGAAGGGACCTACGGGGTCGTCTACAAGGCGTTGGATACCTTGGTAAGCCCTACCTAATTCTATCCCATGAATTATCCTACTCTTTATATCAGGCTCTGTTTGTTTCCTGGGAAAATGGACATTTTTATGCTAATGCGTTGAACTTGGATGAATTGGAATGCTAGATTTAGTGTAGTTGTGTAATTGGTATTGATTGTTTTGGTCTGCGAAGTGTTTGATTATTGTGATTTGGCAGACTGGGCAGGTTGTGGCTATCAAGAAAATTAGGCTTGGGAATCGGAAGGAGGGTGTGAACTTTACTGCGCTTAGGGAGATTAAGCTGCTGAAGGAGATTAAACATCCGCATGTGATTGAGTTGATTGATGCATTCCCTCACAAGGGGGACTTGCATCTCGTGTTTGAGTATATGCAGACCGACCTGGAAGCTGTCATTCGAGATAGGAACATTTTTCTTTCACCTGGAGATATTAAATCATACATGCAGATGACCCTGAAAGGCCTTGCATTCTGTCATAAGAAATGGGTGTTACATAGGTTGTGTGCTGTGAATTGTTCTTGATTGTGTGTCTTTGTTCCTGCTAAGGCGTGTTTTTAATAGTTGAGATTTCTTTTTCACCAGAGATATGAAGCCAAACAATCTTCTTATTGGAGAGAACAGGATGTTGAAATTGGCAGATTTTGGTTTAGCACGTGTATTTGGGAGCCCAGATCGCAAATTTACCCACCAGGTATTCGTCTATGTTTGTGAAGGTTCTTTGCTCTGAACTTCGAGAATTAGTGATCTTTAATCCCATTTGTACCAAAAAGTTGCAAATTCTTTTTGGAACTACTATCTGGTCGCATCACTAGACCATACCATTGACACTTATGGTAGAAGGTGTTCTTGTATGGCTGTATGAATGTTGTTTTATCCAGTTTTTTTTTTTGTCCCAGTATATATTAGTTGCTTCTGCCCTGAGTGGTGAATATACAATGGCTTCAGTTATGATAATAAACCTTAATCTATCAGTTTTCAATCATGATGAATTGTAAGATGAAAATGATACTTAGATTTTGTTGGTTCAGGTGCACTTTGTAGTTTCGAGGAGGCTGTTTGTGCCATAATCAATCCCCACCCCTCATATGTATCTGTCTGCACTCTTTATCATCATGTGGCCTTTGGCTTGCTCACTTTAATTACCAGAACTTTACAACACTTAGAAAAACTTTACTAAACCATTTACAAATATATGCAATTATGGGTAATATGAATGTTTACCATGGAGTTTTGTGTATTAGAAAATATTTTGGTTTCTGCTACTCAGCCTATGAAGAAATGCTTGATGAATATAATTTTCATGGTATAGTTTAGTTAAGTACACATGGTAGCTATCACCTTTGTGGCCATGATTATGGTTCTTGAAAAAACATGGGAGTCAATTATCTCTATCGTCTGTTATGACAATTATGTCTCTCATTCTTAAATTCTAAAATGAAGGTTGTTATTAAGTACGAGGCACAATTCTTTTTAACAGGTGTTTGCTCGATGGTATAGGGCTCCTGAATTGTTATTTGGCAGCAAACAATACGGATCTGGGGTTGATGTCTGGGCTGCAGCTTGTATATTCGCCGAGCTTCTCCTTCGTAGACCTTTTCTTCCGGTAAATCTTAAATCACGGTAATTGTTTCTTTGGTGGATTGCATATATATTGTTATTGTCTTCTTATGTGTGTGCATGTCTGCTTAGATCCAAGTTCTGTGTGCAATTTTGTAGGCTATGTTTGTAAGGATTTCTTAATTCAAGTGTTAGCAGACATCTGAAAATACAGGAATTTTACCAAAAAGATATTAGAAAGATATTTATTGGCTCATAATTTTCCTACAAGAACTAAGACTCAAAACTGCAAAGTTAAATAGCCAAGTATTTAAATCATAATGCTGCTGTTGCTGCCACTACTAATAAGAGAGAGACTAACCAAAACTAGGTACTACATGAAGGAACTAAGAATTCTACACTACTACTGAGAGATTAATCAAACTATAAGGAGAGTTCCCTTTTCTGCTGGACTTGGTGAATATTATTAAAGTGTTGACTCTCAAGAGTTGAGGCACCTAATCTTGTGAGATGCTTAGAGACCCTTGGTCTTATTCCTAGCTACATGTTGTGCTGCTCATGTTGACTTCTCATTTTTGGTAATCTTGCTCATATCCAATACCTAAATATCCTTGGTTTAGTAGCTTTTGAATACATTGTTCACCAACACATTAACAGAGCATTGTTTCCGTGCCTATCTATTTGGTGTGCCCTTAGTCAGTAATTGGGTGTTAGATGCAACAAGTCACTCGGCTAGCTTGTTTCTCAGTGGCATGGTCTGTAGTGTACCGGTTGGTGTATCATGTTTGTAGCTTTCTATGGTACCGGGCTTACATGATCTGGTTATCATGCACAGTGGGTCTGCCTTCCTCATATTTGAAATATTGTCTTTATGTGTGAAACCATGTGGCTTTTCTCTGATGAACCCTTGTAGTCCGTATGCTCAATAGAAATGGCAAGACAATGCTCTTCTGGAAAAGGATGTTTTATAGTATATACAACTTTTTATCATGTTCATTGGTATCAGTAGTAGACATTATTAGTGGCTGTGGTTGAGAGATTGGTGTCTTTGGTTTGGTTCATGTTTTAAACAGTGAAAGGTTTAATTGGGCAGGGTTCCAGTGACATTGATCAACTAGGAAAGATATTTGCCGCACTGGGTACACCAAAGCCTTCTCAGTGGCCGGACATGGTCTATCTTCCCGACTATGTTGAGTACCAGTATGTCCCTGCACCTCCATTACGCTCACTTTTTCCCATGGCAAGTGATGATGCTCTAGATCTTTTAGCAAAGATGTTCATCTATGATCCTAAAGCAAGAATGTCAATTCAGCAGGCACTGGAGCACAGGTATTAAAGAATATATGAAAACTTGTAAATTTATTCATGTGTTATGCATCTCGCTTTTTGCAATTGTAACCGTGATATGAAAACTCTTGGTAGGTATTTCTCGTCGGCACCACATCCAACAGAACCAGCTAAGCTTCGAATACCAGCATCTAAGGGGGACCTCAGTGCCAAGAATTTTGATCTGAATCAACAGCAGAGTCCAACTGTGTTGTCACCTCCGGGGAAAGTAAGGAGGGTCATGGGTCCTGAGGGTTCTGATGGAGCTGGAAGCCAATGAACTCGACCAATGATGACAATGGGCTTTAAGGAATAATGTGACATTATGCTAGTACTAGCAAACACGTGAAGATACTTTAGTTAGGTCTCAGTTCTGACCTTAAATTTTGTATGAAAAGAGTACTCATCTCTTTTGTTTTTGCTTTTGCTACCGAAAGCTGAATAAGCAGGAAAGAAATGACAAGATTTGGGAGATTTATTAGGACATTACATGATTCTTAAAAGAAAGGATGTTGATACAGAGATATCAAATAGAGGCCATTGAGCCATTTGCAACTAGCTAACTCAAGAATATGCATATTCAAACAATCAAATATTTGGTTCACCTTCTAAAATAATACATTCTTTCATAGTAGCAGCTGCCAAATTTTGCAAAATCATAGTTCAGACAGGCTCTTCCCATTGATGAAATCCATAACCTCGCTAACTTTCTGACCAAGTGCAGTAGTCACCGCAGCCAGATTCTGCAAGAACTCCTCTGAGGTTGGCTTATCTCCATCCACTATGTCAGTTACGGCTTTTATGAATATTGTAGGGACCTTGAAGAGATCCACCACATATGCAATAGCTGCTCCCTGAAACATGTATAAGGGAAATGGCTTATGAATACAGGAAAAGGCTTAGCATGGCCAAAGACAGCAACAATACACAATCCTTCCTGCTGGCAGGATCAATGGGAAATAGCATAAAAGGATACCTCCATGTCTTTAACGGTAGCATCATTTGCATTTATTGCCGCTTCATCCTGTGGGGACATGTCAAGGGAGTCCCCAGTGGACAATTTGCCAACCTGAAAGTTGTTGAAGAGTTTAATACTTTGGGTTCATCCAAGATACAAGTATAAATACAAATTGGAAAACAAACCAACCCATGTAGGCAACACTCAGAGTTGGCTACATGAAACAACTATCAATATGCATGACAAAATGTAACAGTTGATCTTCAGAGCACAAATTATAAATATGCATGACAAATCTGCAGATATTTTAGTTTTTTCAGGCCAACTGCTCTTTAGAGCACAAATTCAGAACCCTTAACACATGCCCAACTCCAGAGCAGTTCAAATATTGTAATCTGCAGGCCAATATTTGATACAGTATGTACATACAGCTTTAAGACCAATGGAATCATAAAGCACATAGCATGCTTATTTATGTGATAGGTACTGTACTTCTTGGATTAAATTACAAGGTGGTAAGCACACTTGCAGTTAGTGTTGATAAAAAGAAATGATAATCAACCAACCTATATGCTCAATAGGTAATGTAACCTTGTAAATAGGCCTCAGACCTGACCCAAGCAATTAAAGACTACCATTAAGACCATCAAGTATATGTTTCAATGAAATCTTATTACTTCTTCTCATGGAATGATAGAAATATCAAAAATAGAAGAGATATCACTACTTATCAAAGAAGGGCAGTCTTAGCAAACCTTTCAAACAAAAACAATGACATATTGTTTGTCTTTCTAGCCAGTTTATATGAAACGAGCTTGTAATGGTAATGAACTTATTATGTATCCAGGAATAACTATTTTCTCTACCACTGCCTAATTCTGTCTTTAATGTGAGAATTAAGTGTTAGAACAGTTACATACACTACCCACTATTTCCTCCCAGCAAACAAAACAAGTGACTAAATGAAATAACTATTGAACAGAGAATGAAATATATTAGTGCATTAGTAACCAAAGAATGGTTTTGAGCCTTAAACAACATACATAACAATTTCCTGGCACTAGCAATTACCTTTAAGTTAAGCTCTTTCAAAAGATTAGGTGTGGAGAAGGCCTGCCGACAACCAGCTCCATACAGATCAAAAACCTGAAGAATGGAAGAGTACAAATTGAGTGGGAGATGTACTAAAGATCAGAAGAAGAAGAAAAAGCTAAAACATCTCAGTTATGTAAAGCATGAGCAGTGAGTTGGTTAACAAAATTGCCACTAAGCACCTAGGAATCAAATATACATTTTCCATTAGAATTTGTCAATAAAACTTAAATCTTCAACATGGAACTCTCCTATCAAATCAAACCTACAAAGAGCTTCTATACATTTTTTCCATCCCAACATGATTCCTTTTTCTCTTATATACTCTTCCATCTCCCCATGCTTTTGAATTATTGATCCATGTACCAAAATGCTTATTTTTGGAGGCTTTTTGACCCTCTAGCCTTACTAGGCTTGAACTCTATGTATTCAGTCCTGGTCCTGCTAAAGCTTAAATCCCTTAGATTCTAGACTACTCAAATAAGAAAGACTAATCATCCAGCATCCAGCCATTGTCCACTAAACATAGAAGGAATAAGAATGAAAATGAAAATGAAAGTGGGGGAACACTTACTGGGATGGGTATCCTTCTGTCATGGAAAGCAGCATGAGACGCGAGAAATACATCACCAATGCAAGCTCCTTTGGCCTGCAAACATCCACTCATTAGTATTAATATTTGAAATTTGGAAAGAAAGAAGGGAGGCAGAGATGTTTATTCGCTACATGCACATTGATGCACAAAATAAAACTGAAGGGTGCTCAAAACAGCCTCTGCAAAAGGCATACCTTGAAGCCTCCAGCAGTGCCTGCATTTATGATTAGATCAGGCTGCAGTGCCTGGATAGAAGCGTAGGTCAAAAGGGAAGCAGGGACTGTGCCAACACTATCAACTCCTGAAAAGAAAAGCAGTGAGAATCCAACAAAGAGATGTCAGAAATAAGAAACTTCTCTTTTATCTGACATTCCTGTTAAATGAATCTGTCTTGCAAACTACTCAACAGCTGTGCCCACATACTACGGGCCAGAAACTGCCCCTACACTATTTTAAGTTTTCAATATAAGCTGAACCTAATGATTTGCGCTAGCTAAATTTGATAGAATAGTTGGGTTTAGCTACCTAACCATGTGACGCATATCACTTAGATGATTTTCCATTGATGAAACTTAACCTAGCATTACATTGAATAATTAAGTATAACATGGCTTGAGTAGAAATGTCATAACCAACAAAAAGGTTAACGAGGTGAGAGGTATTAGTTTGAGCGGGGCATGGATGTTTTAATCAACTTATGGGACTCCACTAGTATCAGTCATGTAACCCAGCAGCTCATGGCAAAATAAAAAGGACTTGGCTAAAATGATATACGGTACCATGGCAGACAATCAGTAATTCAAACAAGGAGAAAACCAGCTTACCCAAAGTTGGGTCTTTTCCAGGGCCAATTATATTGATATGAAGATCTTTGTAGATACCATGATACCGGACCCATGGGAGCTCTTTTGGAAACCTGCAAAATTTTGCTTTAAAGCATATTAATTTGGTATTCGGGATCTCACATCAGACAGTAAACTAAATGAAAATTTACAATCTCAGTTACTGGGGAGTGACAACCACTTCCCCATCACGAAAAAGTAGAAACAGTTTTGGAGGCCTATTAAGTAACCACGGCACATGACCTTCATGGAATTACCATGTCCAACTAAAGGATGTAGTTTCACTATATATATAAAAAAAACTAAATGATATGCCAATTACAGTTAATGAATCAGGGATGTGTCTCAGCTATCAGTCAAAAAAGAACATTCCACAGATTTCAGCACTAACAAATCAGCACCAAAATCAACAGATCTCTAGGATGGATCATATTCATGTCACTTAGAAATCACAAAAACGGCAAAGCACGGAATGATAATCACGTTCCACATGCTGAAATGCATCAAAACAACCCAAAATGTAACTCTGCTACTCCAGCAACTTCGTGAATAAACATAAAAAAACAACATGACTAACTGGTTAACCCATCCAAAACCCTAAACAGTGACAACAAACAGAAACCAAAGAGGGCCATTGAGGAAGAGGAAACTCACACGGAATCGAGGTCCTCTGCGAGCTGAAACTTCTCCACGAGAGGCATTGCCTCGGTCTGCATAGCTGGTAGCAGAAACACAACATCAAAAACCCAGTACCGAAGCTGAAACGTTAAAGTATGTACTTGTAGACAGAGAGAGGTATTGGGAGGTACCGATGATGATGACGACGGTGGAGATGGGACGCTTCTGGGCTTCGGCAACCATGGCTTCCTCTGCAGCGTCGGATCTGTCAGCAGGAGGAGCCATAGGGATCAGTTACTCTGAGGAAGAAAGGCTGGGTTGGAGGCTTAGGGCTCTGTTTGGACCGTTTTCCGGGAAATATTTGGGGGAGGGATAGACAATTTTCAACAAGAATCGTGCTTGCGGTCAGAGAGAAGAGCTGGTGCTCTGCATTCTTATTCGCCCGGATTCGCTAACCACGTTCGTAATTGGCTACGGGTTGGGCCTGTATTCTTTTTTAGACTGTTTGTTCTTTACTTGTACCTTTGGGGAGATAATTTGTTGTTACGTGCAATTGTTTGTTTTGAGTTATGTTGTTTAAATTTGTTGTGTTGTTTGGTCCAATCTAGTTGTTAAACCATATACGAACTATGTTTGTTTAAACCTGACTGCAATAGTTGTTTGTAATAGTTTTTAATATTTTTCGAGGTCATTTTGATATCGTGCATTATCATATGTATGCTAGATAGAGTCGAGAGATTAATCAAATGATACCAACAATATCTAAGAATAGTCTGATAGTCCATGTTCATATTCATTATTGTACTCCGATAGTTTCCGACTATGTTTGTTAGTGTCTGATTGTATTCGTTAGTGATCGACATATTTCGACAACATATAAACCATTTGATTCAATCATTGACAAAGGAATGGAAACAAAACAGCAGCCGAAAAAATAGGAAGCTACTAGGTCAATTCATGATACCATAAATTGACGGTCCACTTATTTATGAATAGATGTTGTTCTGGGTAATCTCACTCACTAGCTCCATGGACAGAAGCTGCTCGAGTTGCTTCATTATGTACATGTCATACTCCTCACTAGTGGTCGACTGAGGTACTTGTTCCTCGAGTAGGCGCATCTAGGACATCTCATCTGCCATTCACCATCCTTTTATGGTCTATGTCGGATGCATACAACAGCCTCATCATGTGCTTGGTGAAATCGCCCATGATGACTTATAACTTTTCCTATATGGTACTTTCGATGTCATAATCATACATCAATAAGTCCTTCGATAAAACATCAAAATGAACGACAACCCAATGTTTATTGTCGATGTTCAAAGGGAAGTATATGTCAGTCACACCCACCTAAGGTACCTGATATTGATCATCCACCCCTTTGGTGTACTCTATCACCAACTCCTCCCAATTGATCTTATCCCTTACCATTTTGATAGAAGCCACCATAGCCAAAAAATTCTAGACGAACAGGATGTTGAGGACAACAACGTTCTCTTAATATGCATCGCTGAGAAATGGTCGTGCATCCTAAGCAGGGTCACATCAAGATGATGGTTGGAAAATATTTTTTAGAAAGAGAGAGGAAAAAAGGCTTGGGGTGGAAAAGGGAAGAGTTAAAGAAATAAAAAAGCAAGTGTAAGGGACAAAGTAAGAACATTTCCGTAGTTCGTTAAAGGTACATATACTTTTGAAATTACCAAATAAAGTCGGATACTTTTCTAATTACAACATATTCCAAGTATAATTTTTCAATTTACTCAAAGGTAATTAATGAATTATGAAGGTTGACACAAGGAAAACCTATCTATAAATAGATAGATTATTCCTCATGATACGGTTGTGTACTAGTCAATGTAATACAAGGCTTTCGAGTGAAAACCCTAAGGTATCGAATCCACGGGAGAAACAAGACAATAAATAACTATCCTTACTGTTGGTGAAACTGTTTTGTTTGCGAGGTAAACAATGTTTTGTAAAATAAAAGTAACGAGTAATGTAAAAAGCAAGTAAGGCAAGTTCGATAGAAAATAAGTTTAGGAAAACTAGAGTTTAAAGGAAATCCGGGGCATAGATTTGTAGAGATACATTCACAGTATTAAATTGATAGATGACCATGCAATGTTGACTATTCTAGGGGAAACGAATCACCGCTCACACTAGTCCTAACTTTCTTGCGTGTAGATTAGAGCCCTAATACGATTTAACCACCTAGTTGTTGCTAGTCCAGATGTAGGAAGACCTAAAGCACTACGTTATGTGGTGATTTCATTCGTATCAGTCATACTGTTGCTAGCTAGGTTTTGAATCTAAATTATAGTTAATTCCTTCACTAATTAGTATCCTTCTCTTACGAGTGACAGATATTAATTCATTTCTATTATCAATAGGCCAAGAAGACGACGCATTAAGATTGAATTAACTATAAACTATAATCCTAGATCAATATATACATGGTTAAAAATTGTTCAATGCACATAATTTGATACCTACTCCCTATAACCTTAAGAAGAAGAAGAAGAAGAAGAAGAAGAAGAAGGAGGAGGAGGAGATAAGTCATACATGTATTGATAAAAATATAAGATACAAATACTGAATTGTTGATCAAATTCTCCTATCTTTTTGCTCTCCAAGCTCCAGACCTATTATGAATCTTACAATGAACGAACCCCCTTATTTTCTGCCCTAAAACTCTATTTATAGATGCTAAAATTTGTAAGGGTATAATAGGAAAATTGCCTAATTTTAAACCTAAATTGACTCGTAACAGCCTAGTTGACGGGGGTCAGAGATGTTGTGATAGCCATCCTGACGCCCGTTAGCTTGGCTGTTAAACAATTCCCAAAAGGTTCCATCACCTAGTCTTGTATACCCTGGGTCTGACGCCGATTAGCTGCGATGTAACAGCCCTCTTGACCGGCGTAAGTTGTGCTGTCACGATGCTCTTTGCTCTCGGGTTTTTGTAGTTCTGGCATACTACACACTTGACGCCGGTTAGCATCGGTGTGACACCCTTCCTGATCGGCATCAAGTTAACTGTCAATTTGCTCTAGACTTCATGGATTTCTTGAGTTTGGCTTAACAGTCTTTGTGATTGGCATCAAGTATGGTGTAACAACCTTCCTAACCGGTGTCACCTTCGTTGCCCGACTATTTTGGAATTCGGTGCTCTCTGGAATTTGCTTGACAACACATCTAACCGGCGTCACTTGTGCTGTCAAGCCTTCTTTTGCGTCCAAAACACCTCTTTTTGATCCGTTTTACCTGTGAAGTGACATAATACCCAAATAACGTAAAATGGAGATATTTGATCAACAATAACCACAAATTAGGGACAAAATAAGCCAGAATATGAGTTAAAATTATCGATTTATGAGTTAAGGTGCACCCACATCAAAGGTAATCATAGTTCATTGTTTTGTATTTTTGGCTATTATCAATTCATTATTTCGTACTAAAATCAGTCCATCTAATTAAGTCTTTTTTAAAGTACAATCA
>JAYMSW010004020.1:0-11462 GCA_036897725.1 Erodium texanum
GTGGCTGTGGAGCTGTCCAAGATGTCCACTGAAGAAACTACTCACTTCAAATCTCGGAAGCCCGTAAAAGACAAATCTTTTTACATTTACCAGAATAAAGTGGTGGTTCTTTATGAGCTCCTTGCTGCGTGTTTGTCATACAATGCTTGTGATGATAATAAAAGTTCTCAATCAGTGAAGGCCTATGATGCTCGACATCGTGTGGCTTTAAGGTTGTTGGCAACGTGGTTTCGTATCCACTGGAGTAAAGTGGTTGGTCAATTAAACTATTATTCAGTTGTAGTATATTTTCTAGGTTTATATACCCTGCCTCATTTGTGGGAAACTTCTGTTTTGTAGGAAGCCATGGAGATGATGGTTGCTACTTCTCTGATGGATTCGGGTGAAAAGGAAGAAGGGGCCGAATCTTCAGAAGAATACTGGAGTAACTGGAAACGTGGGGGTATCATTGGTGCTGCTGCTTTGACCGGAGGGACCTTGATGGCCATCACTGGTGGTATATTATCTGTCAATTTTGACAGTCCAAAGTTACAAATTAATGTTTATTTTTTGCTTCTATCACAAGTTCCATGATAATAATTGTGACTGGTTTTATGACAGGTATGGTTGCCCCTGGAATTGCTCAGGGCATTACTGCATTGGCTCCTACAATGGGAAGTCTTGTCCCAGGAATTGGAGCAAGTGGATTCACTGCAGCTGCAAGTGCCACGGGATCTGTTGCTGGTTCTGTTGCTGTTGCTGCATCGTTTGGAGGTACGATCTCTTTGACATTTCCCAAATTACTTGGTACCTTGATCAGTAACTCCCAACACATGAATCCCTGAAGAGAGATCCAGATATTATCTCCAAACCATGCTTGTTTGCTCTTATCTAAAGAGAGATAGAGAGCTGGATAACCTTTTAGTCACTCTCTCTGTATCTCAGCTGCTGGAGCTGGCCTTACGGGATACAAAATGGCCAAAAGAATTGGAGATATTACTGAATTTGAGTTCCACGAAATTGAAGAGACTCAAAACCAAGGCGTGAGTTTTATATTACTTGTTATTTCCTTTGCCATTTTAATTTTTTTTATGGGAGAGTGTGGGTGTAGGATATTGAGAAAATAAAGGGATTCATAACATATCATTTTTATACTGCGAGGAAGGTTTTCCCATTCCTATTGTAGATCTGCTATGGAGGATTGGTCACTTACTGAGTATTGTATTTTATTTATTTATTTTGTGAAGTGTAATTACAAGAATGGAACTGATTGTAAGAAGCCTCAATTTCAGCGGCTAGCAGTTGGAATATTCATCTCTGGGGTTGCTTTCAAGGATGAGGATTTTGTAATTCCTTGGGAAGGTCAGGATAATAAATTAGAAAGGTATGAAAACACAACTTGCCAATATTCTTGTCAATGAACGGTCAAGTCTTCATATGTGTAATTGGTGCATGCATTTGATGTAATCAATAGATAGTTTATCTTCTTGTTATTCTAAATTTCAACTTTCTGCTGATTTGGGTTTTCATCATTTGAATCAATTAATTATCTAATATTTTTGTTTCCAATGGCATGCTCAGCTATTAACTAGAGTGAAACTTTTTGGTTGCAAGTTAATAAGTGAAAAGGGATTACATTCTCTGTATGATTGTATAGCTTTTATGCTGGTTTTGTTTATTTTTGTGTTATGTCATGATTGACAAAGGGTATCAGATTAAAAGGTTGTGCTTGTTGCCTGTGATATATTAAAGCATATGCATGAATACAATGGTTTTATAAATCAGAAACTTTCTAACTGATTTTCCTTTGACTTGCATTACTGCTATCCTTTCTTATTGAGCTCAGTCTTGAAAAAGCTTCATTTGGTATGGATTGTGGTACTTACAGTTTCATGCTTTTTAAAAGAAAAATAAGGGAGACTTTGTTTTCGAAGTTCAATTACTGTAAATGATTCATCGATTCAACATTTTTCAATTAAGATGTTTTATATCTTTGCTTTACTGATTTTTTTTCACGCATCTTTGTTTCCTTCATGTGATACCGGCTTTTTAGTGGGTATTCTATAACCTAGAAGCTGTATCCTCGAACATTGTGTTGTGTTCTTGTTATTAATGCTCTACAAGTATGTAGGTATGCTCTGCACTGGGAGTCTAAGGAGTTGATAACACTAAGCACTGCAGTACAGGACTGGCTTACTTCAAGTAATATAATTGAAGACCTACCTATCATCAGTATCTCATCTACCAGAGTTTTACTTACACTGCTAATGCTGCTACCTATTGCAGAACTCGCTATGGAGTTGATGAAAGATGGTGCCATGATGACAGTATTAAGCACACTTTTATCTGCACTGGCTATGCCAGCGATGTTAGTCTCGGCCATTAGTCTTATTGATAACCAGTGGGCTATTGCAGTGGACAGGTTATACTTGATGGAAGGGACAACTCCGTTTGCTTATGGTTAGGATTGGTTGTACAGTTGCATATTTCACATATGTACATACATGCATGCATGCAAAGTGTTGCCTAGCTCATTGAAAGCGTCCAACTTGGAAGTTTACTCTTTCATGATGGCGAATGGACTAATGTGGATTTTGTTCATGCAGTGTATGCTATAAATTATCATGCATATCATCATTTGGACAATCCTTTCCTGATCTTTGATATTGGTTTTTCTTGGTGGTTCATTACATGTCAGATACTGTTTAAACATCAATTCTTGTGGATAGTTTGGAGGCCAGCCCCCCAAACTCCACATCCGCTTCAGTCGTATTTCTGTGAAGTTTTGATGCAGCTTTAAGTGCTTGAGTTTTCCTCAGCCTGTTGAATCCAGTTGCTCCATGGATATATTTGATCATTGCTTTTTATAGAAGTTACCTTATATATGATGTTCAAAATATTTCTTGTGACTCTTCTTGAATATCCTTGACTTGTTAATGCATCCACTTACCGACTTTTGATCTGTTTCAGATCTGATAAAGCAGGAAAGCTGCTTGCTGACATTTTATTACAGAAATTGCATGGGAACAGGTAGTAGAATGAAAAACAAACGCGTATTTATTTAGAGATTCGTAACAGCAGAATGGTTTTCTTATGATGATTCTCGAGCATGTTCCAGGCCTGTGACACTTGTGGGTTTCTCTTTGGGAGCACGGATAATATTAAAATGTCTCTGGTTTTTGGCTCAAGCAAAAGGAGACAACGGTAACAACATTAGCTATTTAATTGTTATCTTGATAAGGTTGCATTTGTTTTTGGAATCAATGTTAGTGTGTGGCTACATTTTTTTACAGCTGGACTTGTTGAAAGGGTTGTTCTTCTTGGAGCACCAGTTTCACTCGGGGATGAAAGTTGGGATATTGTAAGAAAGGTAGGCAGATTACTTGATTTGTTTCTTAAAAGGAACCTTGTTCCTATGACTTGAATTCTTTATTACTAAGGCTGTTGTTGGCATGCAGATGGTTGCCGGAAGATTTGTCAATGCTTATTCTACAAATGATTGGAATCTTGGAATTATTTTCCGTGCAAGGTATGTATCAGTTTGTTGCAAAAGATGGAATAGTCGGGATTCACAACTTTTAGATGTGAGATTCTAACATCCTTATTTTCTGTGAGACTCTTTATGTGAAACAATAAACTGGCCATTGGCCTGTGGGGATGCAAGTCAAAGAAAGAACAAACACTGATATCATGTTAAAGCCTCAATTCAGCTCAAGCTGAAAGTCCCAATATATTTATTAAGTGGTGTTCAAGCTCCACAATTTTTGAAGGTGGGACTGCAACATCCTCCATCACATTGTGTGAGACTCCACACATGAAATAACAAACGGATCGTTACTATGTGAAGTTGAAGAAAGAACAAACTCTCATCAAGTTATAACTTGTCACATTTAAAAACTGGTGTCCAGATCCACATCTAAAAGATGGGTACTCTAACAACATATGAGTATTCTAGTTGATGATAGAATACTGCAACTACAAAGGACTAAACATTTTACATGTACAGTTTACTTTCTGAAGGACTAGCTGGAATTCAACCTGTTGACCTCCCCGGAGTTGAAAATGTAAGTGCAAAGTTAGCAACCGGATCAATTTCCCATTGTGCTTAGTAGGGTTACATTGTGAAAGAAACCTAAGTCTTCACTAGCCTTGCAGGTCGATGTAACTGAGCTTGTTGAGGGACACTCTTCCTATCTCCAGAAGACAAGAGAGATACTGGAACGGCTTGATCTGGAGAGTTATTATCCCGTTTGCAGGTCTGAAGTGAAGGTACCAAATTCAGAAACCCTTGAAAAATAATGGTGCTAATCCTAAAGACTGTTGTCACATGTAGTCATGGTAGTCATAATCAGTGAATTAGTGAGAGACAGATTGGTAATGGGATCGGCATGATATGTTTTGGAAACGTAATGATCATATGGAAGCTTATATTGATAATCATTTTACCATACTTCTCCCACATGCTTGATAGCTACACATTATTTGCTAGTCTTGGTCTGCGATCAAATAAATATGTTAACTTTGAATATATGACAACTGTTTTTCGAGCAAAAGTGATGTCGGATTTGCAGCTCATGGACTTCTCTTGCATGCATATTGTTGCACATAGAACTCGAATTGCAGCAAATACACAATAAATGGCAAGGAAATTGAAAGCTTAAATTGATGAGGACAAACAGAAATTATAGAGACGGCCAGGATGAGCGTTTTTCTACAGTAAAATCTATTCAGAGCCAACAATACCATCTAATAACATAGAAACCCTAGAGAGCCTTCCCTCAAGCTATTTATGCTCTCGCAACCGATAATGGAAAAGCTTGAGCTGCCACGACGACCGGAAAGAGAGCAGGACCACTCTGGGGAAGACGACAAAACCACCAACAGCTTGAATAGGCAACCATTAAGAGAGGGACACGTGGCGAGGAGGGGTGCCAATACCAAAACGACACGGGGACTATTTCATTAACCCAAAATGCATTATATCACTAATGAACATTGCTCCTTTATTGAATTTAAAATCTTTACTCCCAAGCTATCCTGACAATGCACCCTTCTTCGAAAAGGTTTGACCTCATAGTAGAGGCATCCTCCCATGTGACACCATCTGTGCTTGAACGATCCCAATGGACCAAGTACTGGACCATTGCTATGTTGTTCCTCTTAGTTAACCTAGTCTATTGTTGTGGCCCAGCTGCTTTTTTAGAAGTTAAACATGAAAAATGGGATGAATCTTGGAACTCTCTTGCAATTTGAGCTTATAAGCAACATACCCCTTTCTTCTCGATGATCTGAAATGGCTCAAAGAACCTTATTTTCTCATATTCACAGAGTTTTGCTTGTAAGGTTCCATTTCAGATACACCTTGGAGGCTTCTCTTGCAAAAGCTTGGACTACTCAAGTCTCTATTACAGAAATGTTTCCATATAATCTACCTTGGAGGCTTCACCAGTAAGACCAAAAAGAGATGGGGCATGACCAAATAGTGGTTCATAAGGAGACATTTGAGCAGTAGAGTGGTAACTAGAATTATACCAAAACTGAGCCGGAGAAAGCCACTTGTGCCAATGCTTTGGTGATTGATGAGTCATGGCTCTCAAGTAATTTTCTAAGCACTAATTCACCTTCTCAGTTTGGCCATCTGAGGGTAATAAGCAGTAGAAAGGTTTAACTGCACCCCAATTCTCTTAAACAATTCACTCCAGAAGTTACTGATAAATACTTTATCCCTATCAGAAACTATTGAGTCTGGCAGGCTATGAAGGTTAAATACAATATCAAAGAAAATCTTTGCCAAAGAAGAAGCAGTATAAGGATGGTGTAGTGCCAAAAAGTGAGCAAATTTTATGTATCTATCAACAATGACCAAAATAGTGTCCTTGCCTTCTGATAGTGGAAGCCCTTCAATATAGTCCATAGAGATGTGTTTCCAAGGCATTGTTGAGACATGCAAGGCCTAAAGAAGGCCAAGATAAGGGACATTTTTTTCCTTACACCTCTGGCAGATATCATACTATTAAACAAACTTGTAAACATCAACATTCATGTGTGGCCAGAAGAAATGTTGCTTGATTCTCTTTGTTGTGACATTGATGCCAGAATGTCTAGCCAATAAGGACCCATGTAAAATTTCCACCACCTTAGATCTGATGCCATTACTCTTTCCCGAAAAAATATTATCATTGATAAAAATCATACCTTGGTTAAGTTCATGATCTAAAGAATGAGCAACCAATGCTAATTGAAGCAAAAGGCCTTCCACTTCAGAATCACCCTGATAATTGCTAAGTACCTCAGAGGTCCAAGCAGGTGTTAATGTTGAAATTGCACACAAGGAAGGACCTGGAAATGTAGACAATGCATCAGCTACCAAATTGTCCCTGCCCTTTTTGTATTCAATTGTATAGTTTAGCCCCCATAAGCTTAACAGGCCACTTGTGTTGGAAAGAAGTTGTCAATTTTTTCCCCAGTAGGTACTTTAAACTCTGCTGATCGGTTCTAATAACAAAACTATTTTGAGAAATGTAGTGTCTCTATTGTTAAATGCAAGAGATGAGTGCTAACAGCTCCTTTTCATAAGTGGAGAGCCCCTTAGATCTCTCTCCCAAGGCTTTGCTCATAAATGCAAGGGGGTGGCCCTGTTGCATTAATACATCCAATGCCATGATCACATGCATCAACCTCAATAACAAAAGGCAAAGAGAAATCAGGTAATTTGAGTATAAGAGTGGAAGACATAGCCTGCTTTAGTGCACCAAAACTACGTTGAGCTTGAGGAGACCATTGAAAATTGTTCTTCTTCAGTAAATTAGAAGAGGCCTAGCTAGAACACCATAATTTTGCACAAACTTCCTATAGTAACATGTCAAGATTGAAAAACCCTTTAATGCTTTCGAGGTCTTAGGTTGGGGCTATTTGATCATTGCCTTAATCTTCAGTGGATCAGTAGAAACACCCTCAGGTATGATGACATGGCCTAGATATTCTATCCTTTTTTTTTTGAAATCCTAGATATCAAAATTATGATTTCTCTTCATTCTTCATCCACGTTGTCACACCTCCTCTCTTCTCCACGCCACCGCAGTATCTTCTTCCTCTTTCACGTCGCATCTTCTTCCTCCTCCACGATGCTGCCGCCACCACACCTTTTCCCTCCTCCACGCTGCCAAAACCCTAGCAACCACGGTTGCGATTGTTGACCGCAACCCTCACTCATGGCATCACTTTATGCACGAGCACCGCGCCTCCACTCCGAGACGCATATTACTACGCCACACCTCGTCCTCGCTGACAGACCCCCTACCGCTACAAGTACAGTGAGTGCTAATAGTTTTTGAACTTGTTTCCATTGTGGATCGATGGTGTAGTAACTTTCGTGATCTGTTCCCAAAAATTCCGAAAATCGTACTAATGAATAATGCAGTTTTTGTATACACGATTTGGTAACTGTACATATGTGGTGTTGGAAACTGTGGTTTTATGATATGAATTTGTGTACATATGGTTTGAGAATATGTCTTGTAAACATTTGGAGCTCAAAGTATTGAAATAGTTTGGAATTTGTACCTAAATTGTGTGGAACCTGTACCTAAATCGTTTGGAAAGTGTACCAATATAAAATTTCCAGATTACCCCTTTAGTGGCACGAAATTACAATCCGCATTATTCATGAAGAGTTTAATTATCCCTTTATTTTTCTTATCCAACACTGTAGATTGACTCTCTGTTCTCAATTTTTTTTTTGATATTGCAATTTCCGTACATCAAGTGTTGGTAAGAGTCAATCTTACTTATGTAGAAGTAAGGAGACACTACCATTTCACTTTCTTGATTATTATCAAGATTGATGTATAAATGACTTTTAAAAGGGGTTTTCACATGAAAGCCTCCTAAATATCTATACATATATTTTAACTTTTTGTTAGAAAATAACATATTTGGAAACCCTAGAGCTCTCTCTCTCTCTAGAGCCATCGTACATTAGCCACCGTCAGAGGGGGAGATGAGCTTCCGAGCTCTCTCCCCCTCTCCGCTCTGATCTTCCGATGTAGATGCCATCCATTCATCGTCTTGCTGTTGCCTCTTCCGCCGCCGTCCTTCGACTTTCCATCCACTGCCCCTCCTTTCTAGTGCCCGTTGGTTGCTCTGGCCGATTGTCTAGTTTCGTACTGGATAGTCAGATTTGCCATGAAGCTGGTTTGATCGTCGCGCTTCCCTGTTCATGAGGCACACTCGAGATCGATGGGTTCGTATCTGTGTCCGGATCGTTTTATTTCATACTTTTAATGTATTTAATTAATAAGGTGTCAGCTCCGGCTGTGTTTGGTACCAGTTTCGACTGGTTTTTTGGTACCGGCTTAGGCTGGGTTATGTGTGACTTTTTCAGACTTAGGTTTTAGATTGTTTATGTTTGGTTTCTGATAGCCGATGTTTATTGGGATCTCTGCGTAGATCATATATTTTATTTGGCAATAGCGTTGATATGTAAGCGCTTAGACAGCGCGAGAATCAGTTTGATAGCGACCAATTTTGGCCGGTTTTATCCACCATAACTAGGTTTTCCTCTGTTTGTGACGGTTTTCCGTCTAATGGAATCGATCATTTTCAAAAATATCTATACATATTAGTAAATTAACAAAGAATTTGACTAGTTTAATTATCTGATTTTTATAATTAAAATCGAATGAACGTTATAAAATTAATCAAACTAATTGAATAACAAAACCAATAAATTGTTTATTTATTTTAATTTGGTTTTTAATTATAATTAAGTATTGCACATCATTAAATGCACATAAGATCACTAAATATTGTTTATTTAAGGCAACATTTTATACATCTCAACACCATGTTGATATGTTATTCACCCAAAAATTATAGAAGGAGGTCATAGAATCCTTATCAAGATATGGAGAAAACAAACCGAAGTTAGTGGATTGTCTACCAAATTGTCCTATTTGGCTGATGGTTAGATTCTGTTGGTTAAGTGTAAGCTTAGGCCTTATCCAGATATGGAGAAAACAAACTGTGAAGTCTAAGTTTCTTAATATGGAAATGAAATTTGCCCAACGGTAGTGATAGTGTATGAACTCAAACAATAAATGACCACCCCTTTTGTGCTCCTCTCTATCTCTCTTGCCCACTTACTGTTAGGGATGTTCACGGGCGGATATCCGGTCCGACCCGCATGTACCCAGACCCGACCGCAGTTATGCGGATTTCAAAAAAACCAATCCGAATTCGCCCATCGGATTCTAATTAGTGAAAAAATCTGATCATTCGAATCTCGAGTAGATTGGGTCAAAATCTGTTATAATCCGAAATATGTTTTGTAAAAGTCGAAAACACAATCTTTTTCATTATTTGGTTCTACAGTATGGAGGAAGGAGGAGAGTGGACTAGGGTTTCGATGGTGCTCGATTGTGAAGGAAGGATGTTACGGGTTCGTCTGTGTGGAGGAAGAAGGAGAAGGGGCTAGGGATCGATGGTGCTTGGTTGTGGAAGGAGGATACGGGTTCGGCTGTGGGAAGGAAGAAGAAGGGGTAGTGCTCGACTGTGGAGGAAGGAGGTTACGGGTTCAGCTGAGTGGATGAAGGTGAAAGGGTAGGGTTTCTATAGTGCTCAGCCTGTGGAGGAAGGAGGCTAGGTTAAGGATTTGGTGGTTTGAAGAGTGTTTATAAGAGAGAAAGATCCGAACGTTGGACGTTTAGGACCATTGTGAGTACTGAGTTGTGACTGTGGTATGGGATAGATCAAGATGGGAAGGACTGATTTTCTGATGAGAGATAATGGTTGTGTGGATGTGATTGTGTTTGAGTTGATAAGGTTGGTTAGGTTATTGTTGCTCAACACGTGAACTAATGGCGACTAACTCAGCAAAGAAAATCATTAGTATGTTTGGACTTGGGCTTGGTCACATAATGGAGTTGGGCGTTCTAGACAAAACATATATTAGGTTATGGGCTTCGGGCGGATCGGATGATCCGTGGATCAGCCAGTTCTCACCCGATATCCATCCGAGTATATGCAGATTTAGTATATTTGGATCCATATCCGATTCGTAATCCGTCGGATGAGTCAACATTGGACCGCGGGTCGGGCGGATCCAAATCCGCGGATCTTTTGCACATCGCTACTTACTGTATCCCATGAACCCACCCAATTCCAAAACACACCGAATAACTTTTCTCCGAGACGAAAAAAAAAAGCTCTTGTTCTTACTCAACATGTGTATATCAATCCTTGACTTCATCAACGAAGATCCCTCCAACAATTTTCATGGATCTCCATCTAACATGTGTAACTCTAGGATTTCTCGATATACATGTAATGTAATGTCCCTATCCATGCATATGATTGAACAAAGGGACACCACAGTTGCAGAGATTTGATTATATTTACAAAGATCTCTACATTTTGCAAGTAGAAGCCCTCCAAAAACAGAAGAGATTCAGATTGAAACATGGCAGACCAGACGAGACGAAAAAAGGATTACTGAAATGAGGCCCATGTCAAAAAAGATGCCATAATCTATCCTTTCCCTTGAAAAAAGCCATTTTGAAGTGTATTTAGCAGAAAGCTCTGGATCTCTTGTTGGAAGGAGGCCTGATCTGTGGAACTGTGAACCCATCATCACTCCACCTTCTTCTCTCTATGCCTCTCATGGCTGCAGTGGCCTCCTTCGCCTTTGCTGCCTCCTTCATGAGTGAGCCATGAAGATGGTGATACAGAGGAGCTTGTGTTTGAGGGACCCGAATCCCAGAAAACGAACCCGGATCGAACTCGGTGTCCTTGAACCCATCATCAAGAGTAGTCTGCAGTGAAACAAAGCTCAGATCCAAGCTAATGGAGTGGGGGTAAAAGAAAAGGCACACCAGGTGTTCGATGAAATGCCAACCTTGGAGAGACCGAAATGGAAAGAGGAGGGATCGAGCAAGTCCTCGACGCGCCATCCGGGGAGCGTTTCGATCAAGTACTCCGACAGGCTGCTTGTCTCCATCACCTGATTAGCTCCATTTCCGTTCTTGTTCGTCACAAATTTCGGTGGAGTTGAAATTGAGGAGGAGACGGAGTTGGGTTTCTTGACGCCGGAGTCGGAGCCACCCTTGGTCACGGTGTAGAGAGTAGAGGCGGCGGAGAGCTTGACGCCGGTGAGGAGAAACCTACTGTGGTTGAGGGTGTGCTCATTAGCGGCGTGTATCGGACCGTCACACTCTCCGCAGAAGATTGCTCTGTCCTGTTGACAAAACAGGAAGGCTCTTCTCTCCTACACAAAAGCATCACCAAATCAATCAAAAATCCAAACTTGATAGCAACACACGATTCCCAGGGACATGAACATCAAAGCCCAGAAATAAATTCAAATCAAGAAGGATAAAAGATAAGGACCTGGCAGATGTCACAGATTGGGATGTCGGGGAGGAGGAGAGAGAAGCGCTGGTGCTTGGAAGCGAGCTTGTTGGCGTGGTGGACGTGATGGTCGCAGG
>JAYMSW010004021.1:0-11460 GCA_036897725.1 Erodium texanum
GTGTAGGGACATGATCAGCGCCATGGCAAGTGGACGAGCTAATGTTTAGTTGCTTCGTATATTTATGTATTTCAGTAGTCCCCAAGACCTCAATTTTCCAAATTCTTATTTTAGTTTTCAAATTTTTTATTTTATTTGAACTACCATCAGCAACCCTCAATTAGCGACCCTATTCAAAGTTCGACAGGACATGCCCTAAGACCAGTTAACAAGTAACGGGTTTGCATTTGATTGTTCAGACGTGTCATTACACAGAACAGTTCTTGTGACATTCTAATGAATGTGGAATTGAAAGAAGTAGCATCAACTGAAATCTAATGAGAACTAAAAAGAGGTCACTCATACTTCATGGTTATTTTAAGATGTAACAGAATTTGGATTAATTGGGATGGTACGAAATTCTGAGATCAGCTGATTACGAACAAAATTCTCGAATAAAAAGAAGGCAATTATGGAATAAAAGACACCCTCAAAAATACCATAAAATGATCCAACACCCATCACACATATTTCCTAATACATGGGCAGGTAACATAGATGCACCATGCTGGCCTGAGACGAACCAACTCAGATATCATGTTAAACTTCACATCAATCTAAGATATTAAACTGTTAAGTGAAGAGCTCAACTAAACTATTTTATCAAATGGACTAAAACTCCATGTAGGAAACTCTTACACTGGCTTTGATATACTTGACCTTTCAGAATAGGACTTGTGCTGAGTGATGAATGTTCATCTAAGTACAGAATTAGCTAATGTTTTCTAACACCTACTCCTCCCAAATAACTATTCTGCTGGGTAATTGGTTACTATTTGATTTTCTCCTTCTTTCTCTTTGACCAACTCAAGTTGTTCTTGAAAATCCAACTATAATTTGTTTATCAAAGGAGAAAGTGGGCAATTAAATAGGATATCGGTTTTTAGAATGGTGGGCACTTCAAATGGGATGGAGAGAGTAAATAAAAGTAGTCTATAACCGGCAAGCCATTGAGTGTTGATGATCAGAATTCATAGCGGAAAATAGCAAATCTCCAGCTTTACTCCAGTAGCACTTTCAATGTACAAGACTTGTCCCCTGATTCTGACAAAAATAATCATGAAGGTGCACTTATATTGCTTAGGCGAATAAGCATGACTACTTACCTTCGCATCAACTACCCAAAATTGCCTCTGGGCACTCTCAAAAGCTTGTTTAGTGCTTCCCAACATACTTGCCATGGTTTTCCTAGCAGCATTAAGAACCCCTATTCCTGCACTGCAGCAATATAAAGATTAAGCAAAGAAGTTTTCTTCACAAACAAGCAACTGTTGGTGCCTTAATGACTTTACAAATGTTTGTGCGGCCGCATATGCACATAAGTACTAGTTAAATATCCATATTAATATATAAAAAATAAGAGAGAAAAAAGTTCAAAAAATGTATCAACTCATCTGAAGTGTAACATTAGCAACGAAACAAAAACAACATATGAAAGCAAATTTTAAGGGATGAACTGTGAAGCCGTTGTTAATTGTTATAAATACTTAGAAGAGCATTGAGTTTATCAGGCAAATTCATAGAGCGAGGAATTTCCTCTAAGTTAGTTACAATTTCAGCAGCCCCATCCTTCAATTCTTCCACGCAAGCATTGGCTTCAGCCAACTCTTTCGAAGTAGGGTAAATTTACATAGCTAGTATTCAGATTGGTCAATAAATCAATGAGCTGGCCTAGTTTCATCTGTTGTAAGAGTTCCAACCTTCCATTTTTCCATAGAAAAAAGAAACAGAACTTTGTAAACAATATGAAACATCTTTAACTTATATCTAGATTTGATTGGTTACATGAATATTGAGTGAAGAATTACCTATTTCTTTCTCTTTGATGTATAGATTCTTAATGAAGAGGCTTTCAAGCATGTTAGGTAACTAACCTTCCAGCACCAGCAACAACAATCTTTAGTTTTGGAAAGTCAGTTATTGGCCTTCCTTGAGCTCTTACAGTCCCTAAAAGACCAGCAATTGCAACCCCTGCTGTTCCCTATATGGTAAATTTACATGAATCATATGAAGGCTATGTGTTTTTTATTGTCAAATCTATGATAACATGAACAACATTGTCAACTCCTACTTTAAATGCATATACTTCGATAACTGCGATAATAGTATACACTAAAACTAGAAGGTAAGTGGCAAACTCATGTTCAGAAGTATGCAAGAACCAGCACTAGAGATCGATAACAATTATGTATATAAATGTCAAGCCAGAATTATATCATAGAAACAACAGATAGGAGGAGGTATAATCAAACTTTAAGTTGTGTTGCCTTTATCAATTAGTGAAACTTTTAGGAGCCCATTCGATGCCTTCATACTATCTTGAAGGTTTTGGTGTGTGTGGATCCGCTCCATTTCAAACTGATCTCCACATCCATGGATTAGATATTTATCCCTATCCAAACAGATCCGGTGTCAGATTGCTCTGGTTTCATCTGATCCGAGTGGACTAGATCAATCCACATATAACCAGAAGTCTCACCAAATCTTGTTTAATTTATAAAATTCAGATACTCAATCTCCCTTCTTTTTTTATGTGAAACCAATGTAAATGTTAAATATACAAAACCTGTTAGGAGCCCAATGGGCCAATTTGATAAAACCTATCAACAGAGAACATATGTCAGGTTCAAGGCCAAGTGAGCAGATGAAGTAATGGCTGGGGAAACTCTTCATGGTACCTAGAATCTAGGATACACGGTTTCCAGATTTTCTTTTCTGTACTGCATGTTCTAATTTTAGCTAGTAGTTAAAGATCATGCTTAACAAAAGCTGGTTGGCCTAGTGGTCAAGCACGTAAAACTACTTGAACTAATATATTTTCCTACTTAATGCACCTTATTATAATGTCAACCTATATATATAAGTTGATCTTCCAAATCTAAGCATGGCAGGATCATGTGGATAAGTATGATCATGTACCTGAGGCTTCAGCCTCGGTAACTTAGCTGAACTTGGCAGTTTTAAACGATGTTTTTTGGGCTTTTTTTTAGTTTAGTATAGAATTTGTTGGGCTTTTTTACATGATGTAATTGGGCTCAAAATCAAACCCCAGATATCCTAAAAAGAAATTCAAAACACTAAACTTATTCTCTTCTCTCTCATCTCTCATGAGGGAGTTGATATGATGGTCAAGCTATGCAATTTGATTACTCTTCCGTAAATAATAATGGAAATGATGATGATCATGACTTGAACATTTGAGTCGGAACACCGAACAATATGTTTTCTTTACGTTAGACTTTAAATTTATTATTCCTATATTAATTAGGAAATTTTGTTTTTGATTAATTATATGATTTTAAGACTTATAATTCCCAATCTGATGAATTTTGTGACTTTGCTACGAAATTATGTGTTGATTGTTATGAATTGCATGAGATGTATGACATTTTATGAATTTATTGTTCTTATTATTGAGGCTTACGCCTCACAGTGCTAAGGGAAAATGTCTCGGTTCTCTATTCTGCCTTTCAAAACCTTGTGAGTAACCCGGGAATAATAGAACATTGTGGTAATATCTTAAAGAAAAGTTCAGTAGTAGATTAAACTATACAAATTACAAAGAAAGATCAGTGTAATATATATATGCGGGAAAGCCATACTATACAGTATACAGAACAGGAAAACCAAATTACCTGGACATCATCATTAAACATTCGGTAGGCATTTCTATAACGCTGCAATAACTTAAAGGCCCACTTGCTTTGAAAATCTTCAAACTGCACGAAGGCAAAGGTTTATTGGTAGGGGGAGAGTCCATCTACGACTCTAGCTGCAAATTGACTACATATATATGAAAGATTTAAATTACCTGCACAATCACATGTGGCCAGCGAGTAAACACTGCCTCCATGAATTCATCAAGGACAGCTACATACTCATCACCATCAAGACGGTTTTGTTGCAACCCCAAATCTATGAACAAATATTAATTTAATGATTTACATAGTTCTGTCATGCTAAAAGGGAAAATTTGTTTGAGCATGCATATATGAGATCAATTATCACTGTCACATGTGCCTTTTTTGTATGAAAAATCTGAAGAAACAAGCCAAAACCCTAAGAACATAGTACAGTTATGCATAGGAGATATTTTAGAAAAAGAAGAAAAAAAATATAGATGCAACAAAATGATGCATGATAAGAAATTTAGTGCACAACATTGTCCTTTCAAATTAGAACCAGGCGTATATTGGTCATGTGAAATAAGAAATTTAGTGCATAACATTGTCCCTATATGCTTACATCCACGTGTCAGTAGCCAGTTCTATTGAATATATGGAATTACTTACACGTGGGGTCTTCAAGAAGATCCTCATTGTTAGTTCCAACGTCAATCATAACAGGAAGTACCTAATGGAGAGGAAGTGAACAAAAAGAGGTGAACTCTACAACCTCAGTTAGAAATCCAAAAGAGCTGAATATTAAATGCTCCCAGGAAGGTGCTCAAGTGTCCTACATTGGAAGAATGTGCTCTAAGTGACTGCTTGATATACTAGTTGGACCTTCCACCTAATAGCTTAAACTTTGGGTTAGAGTAAGTTTAAAAGGCCATTTAGCTAAATGACTTGGTTGTGCTTCTTCCTCATTCGTATTTCTTGGCCCACGTGTGAGGGCCTTTGTGTTGCCCGACCTGCACGTGAGGGGAGTGTTGAAGTGTCCCACATTGAAAGAATGTGGATTGTGTGGCCATTTGATATACTAGATGGACTCTCCTCCTAATAGCTTAAGTTTTGGAGTTAAAGTTTAACATAAGATAGAGCCAAGGTTTCTCTGGTCAATGAATGGCCAGAAAACAAAATGCTTTTTTAGGGTAAAAACTAGCTAACAGTAAAGATACAGCAGTACTTCATCAATTGAGTTCACGATCTAATGTTTCCAGATTCAAGGATGCTATCACTTCTTGTCAGAAAAATAATAACAATAATAAAGATAAGGGAAAAACAAATGCTAACAATTATTTAGTATTTCAATAACTTATTTAGCATAGCAATCAATTCCATGGTTTCAATGGTTTAATACAATTTTTTTGCAGGCGTTAGAGGGCACCCACTGAAGTGAGAGACAAGTAGCCATACCTTCTAACTATTAGAGGAAGTACAAACGAGCTATTTTACTTCCAAATAACTTTCCAAGGCAGCTTTGATGAAGCCATTTACTTAATCAAAACCAGAAGAGCCATAGTGTAATGTTTCTTTGTGGATTTATTAATATACATATTTATCAGAAATATGTAGCATAGGAAACACACAACCCAAGATAGGAATAACATATACCCTTTGAGGATTTATCCCAGCAGCTGCAACATACAAATCTAGCTTCCCTATTGCAATCCCAATTCCTTGAACCCCTAGATCTCCAAGACCCAATATTCTGCTTCCATCCGTAACAACAATCATATCAACCTGCAGACACAACTTTTAACTGCATAACAGAATTCACTTATCGCATCGAAAATTAAACTGAAATATACAGGAGTTAAACTATTAGCCAACAAAACCAGATTCAAATTCCTACGTGCCATTTAACATGATGCCAAGTGAAAAATATATAACACCCATCAATACTTTTTTCGTGCAAAGTACATTTTGTGAAATTAAATAGTTGGATCTTTATTCTCTCTATTATTCTCATATGTGCAACAACAGAAGTGATTAATAACCAGTTCATCCATGCAATCCTTCTTTTGTTGTGATGGTATAATTTGTAATATGGAGAACCCTAAGGATCAAGTAGTCATCAACCTACAACCAATTTGATATTTCATGAACCGTGGCTGCCCCAATGAACTAGACGACAAAACTGTTAGTTTTTTTAAAAGTAAAAACATATAACTCTTTCAAAAGGATATGTTCTACATATTAATGTTATATTGGCACCTGAAAACATTTCCCAATTGGGGAAGACTTGATCTTGCCAAAGAGGAAGTTTCTTTCAGGAAATCATGATTTGATAACTCTCTGACCAAAGCTGTAATTTGTTTAGTAGTTTTACATGGTACATGAAATGGTAGAAAATTCAAAAAAATATATATACTGCTTTTGGATCACAAAAGTATATATACTAGGAAGGTGATTTTAGTGAAACAAATTGTTAGATAATTAGAAACTATGTTAATACTAATCCTGATATTTAGTTATTATTAGTAGAGATAAATATCAAGAATATTGTAGTTATCTTTGTATGTAAATAGGTAAGCATGTTACCTCTAGACCTTATCAATTAGCTAGTTGGTTGCTTATGTATTTCCTATTTAAAAGCTTTAAGATAAGAAATGAAGTATCAATTCAGCCAAAACTTTAACAAATAAAACCTACGAAAATACATATATTCTTAACCAGAATCCAATGGACCATGTCACAGCAGCCAGTCATTGACATTTACTGATCAATATGTATCATTAACTTGAGTAAACAAAGTATTAACTAATATACTGCTAACAATATTAGAAACCTGATCAGATGGCCAGTTGTAGACCATAGACATCATTTCTCCACGATCCTCAGCACTCAAATACATTCCTCTAGGCCTTCTGAACAAACCACTGTATTTCTGGCAGACAAGACCCACAGTTGGAGTATACACTATAGGTGCATATTCCTCAATTTTTGCAATTAAAATCTGTAATATCCAGAAATTGAGTTATGATAAATATATTTTATATATATTAGCTGCATACAAAAAAAAATCTTTTAGCCCACAAAAGGAGCATGATAAGTAACACATGGAAACATACATGTTGACCACATATATTATACATTCATTTCCCAAGCAATCAAGCATAAAAAGCATGCCCGTATATTTACGTTCATTTTTCTAGGTAATGTCAACCAACTTCAGGGGCAACACATCAGAGGGACTGATGCCATGACTTAAGAAGCATCTCTGCTCAACTGCACTAGCAGTAAGAATAATGTAGTGCTAGCTTTGCCATGTCCATGCAGAGTTCTCCACTTTCATTGTGATGTAGCAGTAGAAACCAATTACTCTCAAATTTCTTAGGAAGTTAGGCAAAAGCAAAAGATGATGAGGATTACGTCAATTCAATTATGTCATCTATGACGCAAAACTGGATTCTTTTATCATTTTTAGCACATAGACAAAGGTGCCTGTCTTTTTTCGGATAAGGATCTTAAAGGACAACTCCCAAACCAAGGGTTTTTGCATTACAGACGCTTGAGTGAGGAACACAACAGGTGGATCTAAGGGCTGGTGCATGTTTGTGTATTGTGTTGCCCAACTTTCTTCCCTCTCTCTTGCTCCACATAAAGCAAATGACCCATAAAGCTAAGCACCAGAGACTAAAAGGGGCAGCTGGCCCTTTGCACAAGGCTGTTGTCATTGTGGCATCTAGAGAGGGTGCTTATGTTTTCAGACTTGCAACTATGCAAACACATCAAATCTGGATTAGGAGTTGCTAACTTTACAGGTTATATTATTGTCTTTACGGGGTCTCTTTTTAGGATTAGTTCTCACTGTGTAGGACTATTAATATACATTAATATGCTTAAAGAAAAAAACAGAAAAATTGTATACTTGCAAAACCTCAAGTATATCACATCCTTTTCAGGGACACAGGCTCACACAACCTTGTCCTCCTTGGAGTATGTTACAAAAGTAAGAGAAATTGTAATATTGAGTATATTCATGAAAGTATAAGAGGAGCCTCTATAGAGGGTATTACAGGAATTCACTAATAATCAGATAGGAAATAAGCATAGTCTAAGGTGCAGATTATGGAGACAATCGAGCATATTCAAGTTAAGGCAAAATCAAGTAATCCTATCAATCATGAGATTCTAATACATCTCAACATGCTGTAAAAATCAAGGTGTCATTGAATTTACACTGGAGTTTCGGACCTGTGACTTCTTGGACTACCAAGTTCTCATACTATATATGTTAGAGGACCAACTCAACTAAAAGTTTACGCTGATAGTTGAAAACCAACTTTATTATTTATACTTTAGCAATACTGAACATCAATCTTAAACAAACAACAAACTAATATTAATTAGATAAAAGAATTAAGCTATTTTCACCTTAAAGTACAATGTTTCGTTTCTATCATGCAACCTGTTAAGTACTCTCCACTTGGACAAAGCATTAGGATCAGATGGTCCATCTCTAGCATGCAATTCAAACCTCTTCAAGTCTGCCACTGCCATTTGATAAATACTAGAAATAAAACTGTTGAAAATAATAGTAGTTATTTTGAAATAGAAGCAATTTAGGTGTAACTGTCAGAAAAACTAGGCAGGCAGCCCTCCTTAAGATATTTGATAAACTGATCATGACTAAGCAGTCTGCAACTTTGGAAATGAAATTGTGGTGTACCTAAAGTATGACGAACCAGTTCCTAACAAAAGTATAAAGAGACACATATATGATATAGATTAGGAATTAGGACTCTAATAGGCAGAATTTTTGGTTCCAACGGAAATTTTCCCGGAGAAATTTGAAAGAGTACATAGGATGGTACAAAATCCCAAAATGAAAAGAAAAAAATCAGAACAGCTATTTTTTGGTAGTAACTACAGACAAAACCAGAGGTACCTATAAAAATGGATGCCAACTTAAAGCAATTTTGGGTATATATTAATCTAGTTTTTTAATTCCAAGTGCTGAATACGATAAAAACAAGATATATGTCAAAACTGGCACCATTCTCTAATCTCTCAAATACGAGAGCAAAAGCCCCAATTTTCCATTATTACAAGCATGCCCATTTTTCTGTGTCTATCTCTGCCTGTGTGTGTTGAGAAAGAGGGGGGAGAATGCCCCAACTTCTTGTTGGAAATATATGTAATAATATTTCTTTCTATTTAGTCGATGTGGGACTTTCAGCATTTGTACTTCATAACATAAAATTAGCTAGTACTTATATCCAAATGTTGAGACAGGAAACATGTTAATCCTGTTTTTTTTTTTTTCATTCTGAAAACACCAAGGGTTCAACACATTCATGAGTCGTTTTAGGGATTTGCTTGGTTGAAATATGAGGTAAATAACATTTGCAACCCATTAACAGAACCATTTTATACAATTATGAGACAATGAATCTCTTCAATCATATTTGGACAGTGAGAGGGCTTATTTAATAACTACATAAAAGATTTGAAATACCCTGGTTTTATAATGGTGAAAGAAGTTTCAACATCATGACATGTATGAGGCATGATCAGGTTAAAGTTACCCAATAACAAAGAGCTTTCAGAAGCAATCTACTGCATACCTATGGGAATTGCCTGGTCCATAGAATGGTTGCTAATACATGACTTATTATTGTCAAATCTTACGGGTTAACATGACAATTAGGAAGGGGTATTAAGACTTACTGAAGCGTTCAATCTGCTGTTCTAGAGACATGACATTGGGAGGAAGAAGTCCTCGCAGATCATGGCGATCTCTTTCTGTCAAGGAAAAAGCTGTCCCCTAATTTCAAAGAAATATATTAAACTCATTAATTTACAACTGAATAAACCTAAGTCAACAACCTTTCAAATTAAATATTTGTTGATAGTAATAAACAAATTCAACAGCTTACACCTTTATGACAACAATCTTTCGAATTAAATATAGAAGATAATAATAAGTTTAGTATTTCACACTCCCAAGGTACCAACATTTCCAGTTAAATGCGTACAGAACTAAACCAATAAATTAAAATAGTCTATATCAAAACTAACATAAAAATGAAGAATTTGGCATTACTTGAATCTGTAATTCTGAAAATACATCCAGAAACAACGATCCAATACCCAGCATTGTCAAATTATGAATCTGAAATCTACTCAACAGCGTCGTTACTCCACGTCAAATCAATCGCAAAAAAAAAAAAATGGCATGCAGTTCAAAATCCAGACATTATTCGAAAAACTTAAATGATTACCTTGTTGAACCAAGGGTCGTGGAGGATGTCGGTACCGCGCTTGTTAATGATGGTGGGTCGGTGGCCCTCCGTGGTAGTGAAGACCCGCATGAGCATCAAATTGGGGCTGATTCTACGTCTGAGATGCTTGATCAGGGACGAGGAGGCCCCGATTCGATTGAAGAAGTTGGGCATTGTCGAAGATCGTCGCAAAACAGACCCACAAAAATGGGAAGAAGATTTTTGATCGGACCCTAATGCGAGTGCAGTGACGGACTTGGAAACTTCCTCCTGTACCGAAAGGTTAAAAAAAGACCATTTGAGATTAGTTTAGGCTTCTAATCAAGTTGCTATAATTAGTTTTTACTAAAAAAATTACTATAGTTTTTTCTTTGAAAAGAATTGCCGCAACTTTTTTTTTTGAACAATGAAAACTCTCGGATCTTTATTAATGAACTTGATCAGATACCAGAAGAGTTTCAACGGAAGACGGGAGTGCTAACACATCCCAAGTATAGCCAGAATAAGATCGAGCATCCCTAACTAGGCGATGAGCTATCCGATTTATTGACCTATGAACAAAAGAGATAGTTATATGACTCATTGAACTAATTAGTAACCTACACTCTGATAAAATAAGACCCAAAGGAGTTTGAATCTTCATATCATCTTGGAGCATCTACACCACTGTCTGGCAATCTGATTTAATGTCCACCCCTTGTCATTGTTTTGCTCTATACCCAGATCAACGCTTCTCTCACCCTGATGGCTTCAACAACTTCAGGCTCATAATAATCTGATAGCACCATACACCTGATATCAACAGCACTCTTAGTATCTGGTCGTGCTACCATGTTGATATTGGTTTGACTAGTTTGCTGGTGCCGAGCCCCATCCACGTTAACCTTGATGCGACCATGGCTCGACTTGACCCAACTTGGACGAGCTGGTACCACCATTTGTTGTTGTCTGGTACTTCGAACTTCGGCGTGGGATACAGACCATGCTTCCAACTCATTGCAACTCTTGCTTACGGCCACCTGAGATGAGATGAACTTCTGGTTCCATACTAGGTTGTTTCTTCTATTCCATAACTCTGAACACATCCATGCAACCAAAGCCAATTCTGCTCGTGTCATGTTGCCCACAAGTCCTACGAACCAATCGAATACCGAATCAACATGCTCCGAGATTGGGTCCAGACCAGAAAGCGACCATACTTGGCGGGCAAAGGGACACTGAGTCAACACATGTATCAACGATTCTGGGTTTTGGCAAACTACACATGCAGCCTCAACCTAAACGTGCCGAGACTGGAGCTGCATATTCGTCGGAACACAATTTCTCATAGCTCGCCACATGAAGCCGCAACTTTATATATCAACTTGAAGATATACATACAATATGTTGAACGTTAAAGGCAAAAGTCCTAACAATCTAAACTTGGTGGGAATATAATTCTTGTAGTCAGCTTCTCATAGAGCATATCTTGTGTACCGCTTTACAACCAGCTTAAACCTAAGTGAAAGGACCTGAAGTGCATTGAATGA
>JAYMSW010004022.1:0-11457 GCA_036897725.1 Erodium texanum
TATTCATTTTTTTGACCACACTACTTTTTGCTTGATTCATAGATTAGAAACGTTCATGTTCGTAGATGTGGAGCTTAAAATTTTTTTTGGCAGTGGATAGCATATATTTTGAACATGGGAATATCTACTTAAATCGGCCGAAAACTATGAAGGTACACATATGACTTTTCAGAAAAATTCTTTTTCGTGACCATCCAATTTTTTGCTTGATTCATAGATTAAAAACAATCATGTTCATAGATGTGGAGCTTAATAAAAAATTTGGCAGTGGATAGAACACATTTTTCGCACGGGAGTATCTACGGAAATCAGCCGAAAACCGTGATAGTACACCTATGACTTTTCCGAAAAAATCTTTTTCAGGACCACCCAATTTTTCGCTTGATTCATGGATTAAAAACGTTCACTTTCCTAGATGTGGAGCTTAAAATTTGCTTTACCAGTGGATAACATATATTTTGAACAAGGGAATATCTATTGAAATCAGCCCAAAACTATGATGGTACACCTAAGACTTTTCAGGAAAATTCATTTTCGTGACCACCCAATTTTTTGTTTGATTCATAGATTAGAAACGTTGACATTCGTAGATGTGAAGCTTAAAAGTTTTTTTGGAAGTGGATAACATATATTTTGAACACGGGAATATCTACTAAAATCAGCCGAAAACTGTGATGGTACACCAATGACTTTTCCGGAAAATTCGTTGTCATGACCGCCCAATATTTCGCTTGATTCATAGATTAGAAACGTTCACGTTCGTAGATTTGGAGCTTAAAATTTTTTTTGGCAGTGGATAGAACATATTTTGACCACGGGAATATCTATTGAAATCTACCGAAAACTGTGATGGTACGCCTATGACTTTTCTAAAAAATTCTTTTTCGTGACCACCCAACTTTTTGCTTGATTCATAGATTAGAAAAAAATTATGTTCGTAGATGTGGCGCTTAAATTTTTTTTTTTTTTTTGCAGTGGATTGCATATATTTTGAACACGGGAATATCTATTGAAATCAGCCCAAAACTGTGATGGTATACCTATGACTTTTCAAGAAAATTCATTGTTGTGACCACCCTATTTTTTGCTTTTTTTATAGATTAGAAATGTTCACGTTCGTAAATGTGGAACTTAAAATTTTTTCTGCCTGTGGATAAAACACGTTTTGAACACATGAATATCTACTGTAATCGGCCGAAAACTATGATGGTACACCAACGACTTTTCAGAAAAATTCATTTTCGTGACCTCCCAATATTTTGCTTGATTCATAGATTAGAAACGTTCATGTTCGTACATGTGGAGCTTAAAAGTATTTTTGGCAGTGGATAGCATATATTTTGAACACGGGAATATCTACTGAAATCGTCCAAAAACTGTGATGGTACACCTCTAACTTTTTCAGGAAAATTCATTGTCATGACCACCCAATTTTTTACTTGATTCATAGATTAGAAACGTTCACGTTCGTAGATGTGGAGCTTAAAAATTTTTTCGGCAGTGGATAACATATATTTTGAACACGGGAATATCTATTGAAAACTGTGAAGGTACACCAATGACTTTTCCGAAAAATTCATTTTCGTGACCACCCAATATTTTGTTTGATTCATAGATTAGAAACGTTCACGTTTGTAGATGTGGAGCTTAAAAGTCTTTTTGGCAGTGGATAGCATATATTTTGAACACGGGAATATCTACTGAAACGGCCGAAAACTATGATGGTACACCTTTGACTTTCTCAGGGAAATTCATGGTCTTGACCATCCAATTTTTTGCTTGATTAATAGATTAGAAACATTCACGTTCCTAGATGTGGAGCTTAAAATTTTTTTTGGCAGTGGATAGCATATATTTTGAACACGGCAATATCGACTGAAATCAGGCGAAAACTGTGAAGGTACACCAATGACTTTTTCGAAAAATTCGTTTTTATGACCACCCAATATTTTTCTTGATTCATAGGTTAGAAAAATTCATGTTCATAGATGTGGAGCTTAAAAGTTTTTTTGGCAGTGGATAGTATATATTTTGAACACGGGAATATCTACTGAAATTGGGCAAAAACTGTGATGGTATACCTCTGACTTTTTCAAGAAAATTCATTGTCGTAACCACCCAATTTTTTGCTTGATTCATAAATTAGAAACGTTCCCGTGCATAGATATGGAGCTTAAAAAAAATTTGGCAGTGGATAGCATATATTTTGAACACAGGGATATCTACTGAAATCGGCCGAAAACTTTGATGGTACACCTATGACTTTTCAAAAAAATTCATTTTCGTGACCGCCCAATTTTTTTCTTGATTCATAGATTAGAAACATATAGATGTGGAGCTTAATATTTTTTTTGGCAGTCGATAGCACATATGTTGAACACAAGAATATCTAGTAAAATTAGCCAAAAACTGTGATGGTACACCTGTGACTTTTTCATGAAAATTCATTTTCGTGACTACCTAATTTTTTGCTTGATTCATGGATTAGAAAAATTCACGTTCGTAGATGTAGAAATTATAAAAAAAATTGGCACTGGATAGCATATATTTTGAACACGGGAATATCTACTAAAATCAGCCCAAAACTGTGATGGTACACCTATGACTTTTCAAAAAAGTTCATTTTCGTGACTACTAAATTTTCCGAGGCCTAAAAATACTATTTTAGTGCGTGATGATCGTATTTACGTTCCTCTTAATCGAAAGCAGTCGATATATTTTTATAAATGGCCCAAAACATTGAAGTTGGACGAAGGTCGAAATTTGAAGAAAATCAATAGGTGTACCGTCATAGTTTCTGGCAATTTTCTGCCAAAATTTTCCAAAGCCCAAAAGTGTTATTTTAATGCTTGAAGATCGTATTTACATTCCCCTTAGTTGAAAGCAGGCGATATTTAGTTAGAAATGACCCAAAACATTAAAATTGGACGAAGATCGAAATTTGAAGAAAATCGATAAGGGTACTATCATAGTTTCTGGCAATTTCTATCAAAATTTTCCAAAGCCTAAAAATTCTATTTTAATGTGTGAAGATAGTCTATACGTTCACCTTAATTGAAAGCGGTCGATATTTAGTTAGAAATGACCCAAAACATTGAAATGGGTCGAAGATCGAAATTTGAAGAAAATCGTTAAAGGGTACACCAGTTTTTTGCCAAATTTTTCAAGGCCTAAAAATAAGATTTTAATGCTTTAAGATCGTAGTTTTGTTCCCCTTAATTGAAATCGGTCGATATTTATTACAAATGGCCTCAAACATTGAAATTGGACGAAGATCGACATTTGAAGTAAATCGATAGGGGTAAGTATCATCACAGTTTCAGGCAATTTTCTGCTAAAATTTTCCGATGCCTAAAAATACGATTTTAATGCGCTATGTCGCATTTGCGTTCCCCTTAATTAAAAGTGGTTGATATTTATTTAGAAATGGCCCAAAATATTAAAATTGGACGAAGATCGAAATTTGAAGAAAATTGAAAGGGGTGCAGTTTCTGGCAATTTTCTGCCAAAAATACGATTTTACTTCGTGAAGATCGTATTTACGTTCCACTTAATTGAAAGCGACCGATATTTATTTAGAAATGACACAAAACATTGAAATAGGACGAAAACCGAAATTTGAAGAAAATCGATAGGGGTGTAACATCATAGTTTCTGGCAATTTTCTACCAAAATTTTCCGAGACCTAAAAATATGATTTTAATGCGTGAAGATCGTATTTACGTTCCCCTTAATTGAAAGCGATTGGTATTTAGTTAGAAATGGCCCAAAACATTGAAATTAAACAAAGATCGAAATTTGAAGAAAATCGATAAGAGTACTATCACAGTTTTGGGCAATTTTCTGTCAAATTTTTCCAATGTCTAAAAAATATGATTTTAATTCGTGAAGATCGTAATTACTTTCCCCTTAATTGAAAACAGTCGATATTTAAAGCATTGTAATTGGACGAAATTGACTTAATATAAATTTAATAAAAGCAGTAATTATTTCGTTGCCATGTATTTTGTATGACTTTCAATTCCCTACCCTCTATTACACCCATAACATGTAAACACTAATCAAGTGGTTTACACTTTTTACAACTATCCTTACATAATTTATAGATTTTCATTTTCGGCCATAAATTTTTCAAATCTATAACGATTTAAATCGTTATAATCAGACTAAAGATTCAAACACTAGACTATTTGTAACAGTTACTACAAACCATTTGACAAATTACAATATCTTCAAGAGCCTAAGAACGAGTAAAATTCATGGACATGATACAAAGGACACAACAAAACATATGAACCGATCAAATTACCTAGGAAACTCAGAAAAAAAAACGGAACATTTAAGCTAAAATTGCTAATCTAGAACGAAGATTCATTATTCGTCACCCCATTCATTCTTCGGTATCTCCCCAGAGTCAGCAATGATGACCTTCTTTCTGGGATTCCCGTTATAGGTTCCAGCTCCCCCTTCGATTGCATACACATTGTCCATGCCTTGAATCACCTCACCAAACACAACATGCTCTCCATCCAACCTTACAAAGTAAAAATGTACATTACGGGAACATCAGTCATATTTATCGATCTATTGATATATATATTTAGTATTATAAACAGAACCTGATACAAGACTTCAATTTGCAATGCAATAACTACAATCTTGATACCTATAGACCTCACACGGTCGTTTTTAACAATGTCATGTGTAGTAGAAGAAAAACTAATCATGAAGGTTTGGGATATTCTCACAAACGTACACTAACCTTGTCACATTTCTCACTTGACTACATTGACTTAAATTTTTCTCACCCAACAAAATTAAGCTTTCAAATTTTCTCACTTTACTCTATTTTGGTAATAAATAACAAAAATACCCCTGCAGAAATTCAGGGAACTCAGGTAAAATTCACTAGGATATTTTTATCATTTATCATCAAAATGGAGTGAAGTGAGAAAATTTGAAAGCTTAGCATAGTTGAGCGAGAAAATTCAATAGTGAAGTTGAATGAGAAATGTGATAAGTTTAGCGTACTTCTGTGAGATTATCCCTAAAAGTTTTCATCTTGAACAGATAACAACTTATAGTATATCCTTCACTTGTAAGCTTAGGCAATATTTAAATGCTAGACGGGATATAAAAGATCTAGATATGGAGTTGAACCTCTACTTGTTTATATAAAAAATGCGAAGTATAAAAGACTTATAGTTGTTGTAGTGATGTTGTTTCCAATATCCTACGCTTGATTCATCGTGTCAATTGTCCAAACATACCAATAGATCGGAATAGCAACCCATGTCAGTCTCCAGACAAAAAAAAAATCTCATAGCTGACAATTATCAAGGTAAATTGCACACAACTACCTTTACGAATTGCTCACAAACACACGATCGCAACCACAAATTTGATAGTTCCTGTCTATTTTGTACGATGGCGACACGTGAAAATTCATAAAGATAGTGATGTGACTGTTGAAAATTTAATATGGGGTCATATGTGCGGAAATTTACTATGGGGTCATGTATTTGTGGACAATTCATAAAGGTAGTTATGTCAAATTAACCCCAATTAGTACAATACACTCAGCATCATGTTAATACCAGTGGATAAAATAGCTTACCAGCTAGCCTTGAGGGTGGTGATAAAAAACTGTGAGCCATTGCTATCGGGCCCTGAATTGGCCATTGAGACGACACCTGCAGCAAGAACGTGTACTTTCAATACAAGGACATTAACAGCCTTTAAATCCAAATGTTTGGTAGATTATATGAAAGCCAACAAGAACGGTTCAAACTGAAACCTGCATGAGAATGCTTTATCTTAAAATTCTCATCGGGAAAGACACCGCCATATATAGACTCGCTACCCTTTCCATCGCCACTGACGATATCTCCACCTTGAATCACGAAGCCGGATACTATACGGTGCAGTGGTGTTCCTTTATAGTGAAGTGGCTTTCCAGTTGCACCATTCCCTTTCTCTCCTGCAATTTAGTGAGCAAAGTGCAATCACAACACTGAAAATAAAATCGCTATTTGTAGCTAGAATAACATATGAGAGCATAAAGACATGTGTACCTGTGCACAAAGCCCTAAAATTTTCTGCAATAAAGAAAAACTCAAGAATTAGACATTCATAATAGTGAAGCAAAATTAAAATGAACATTTATTTTTCACTTTAATGGGAAAATTTGTCATTTTGAAACAATTCCATCCATTTTAACAGAATATTTTCGCATTTCCGTCCATTTTTTGTAAGTGTATAGTGTTTCAAACAAAGGGTAGTTTAAAGTTCATATTTTTTCATAGGGTTCATGGGCAACTCATTAAAGGTAGTTTTAAGGAATCCCCCATGATAAAATATGCGGCCGAGATTAACATAGCATTTATCCTGCAATAAAAAGGTACTTGCAAAAAGGATCAAAGACGTACCAACAGTTTTGGGTACAACCTCGCCATATAATCCAATCACAATTCTACCTGCAGAGCAGAGAGACAGACACGGATTGAGAGTTGATGAAAGAGGTGAAAGGGAAGCAATAAAAAAATGTGCTTTGTATAATAATCATTCATTAAGCTTCTCTTGCATGGTGAATTGGTGATGTCACTAAATGGTGGAGGTGTTCACAAGCTAAAAAACTTACAATCTATATGCAGATTAGTTCAAAGGATGCAATATTGAAGACGTGAAATTTGTACCTAAGCGTTGATCCTCAATATCAATATCCAAAAACACTCTGTGGGTGATTTCAGGTGTCTTTTCCAACTTCTCTTCGACCTACACAGTAATTAGAAGGATATAAATGGGTCGCATTGACATCAGATAAAGAGGTAATGGTTTCTTCTTAAAATGGTAACCACTTTAACCCAAAGAATCAACCCTCAGTCGAGTAAAAAGGGCAAGTTAAAATTAACACAGTTACAGAGTCAGAAAAAACCAATACTCTCTTAATTTTGAACCATACAGATCATGTTGCTACTATTGGCAAGCCCCAAACAACAAATGTTCCGTTAATGTATTACAAAAGGATAGGATGTGTGAAGGGAAATAAAATAAACCTATCATTTACTAAAGCTAGAAAAAAATGAGGATTCTGATATGAGTGCCACATGCAAGGGGTTGGAATCCTACATCTATACTTTCCTCCACAGCCCATTGAGACATAATGCATTATAAAAGCAATTTGAATACTCGTTTAACAGCATACATTGTATCTATTAATCTAAAAATGATGCTGGACGATTTCGGGAAACCTTTGCACACAAACAGAACCAAGATAAAACCCTAAACCAATCAATAAAGCAAAACAACACGGCACCCTTGTAGAAATCAGTTTCGTGCTCCAAAAGAGCAATAAAGAATTAAAGATGGAGTCATGGAGCTCAAAGAGCAATAACTGAAATTAAGCACTCAACATTAGAACAGGCTTTCTTTTATCAATGAACAAAATAACCGGAACCTGTTCATTTGTTTGAATTACAAAAATACTGTAAGAGAAAACCACAAGATCCATTCATATCACCATAACAATCAAACAAAAGGGTCCAACAAAACATTTCTCCCAAATCAACTTGCACAACAGTATCTGCAAATGTCCATCCACTACCTCAGCATTCTAAACCAAACCCACGTCAAATACACACAACCCAGATCACAAGAACCAAAATTAAACGAAACCCATCAAACAAATCACCAAAATATCCAAACCTATATCAAAATTTTCACCCCCATGGGCCATGGCCAACCAGATCCGTGCAAAGTCACAAACGTGAAAGCAATAGAGTTACCTGGTCTGAGCCATAGAACACGAAAACCAGAAAACCAGCGACTGCGAGGAAGACGATGACGTTCCGCGGCCGAACCAAAATCGACATTTCTGGACCCATCTCTCTTTCTCTACACCTCCATATCAGTTTAATTATAAGAAATGCCCAATCTCTAGGCTCGCCATTACAGAGCCACTCAATCTCTCTCTCGATTTCTCTCTCCAGAGACAGAAATTTCTTGCTGGGTCTGTCAGTAGACTCACAGAGGATCTGTAAATTTGCGGGGAATTCTCCGTTGTAGGCGCTGCAAAATGGAGAGTTTGTGCTCCGATTATCTATTTGTTTAACAGTATTTTTAACTGCTATTTATTTATCGATTTATTATTATAATCTTAAATAAACCAATCTCTGCCTTATTCGTGGATGTATCACGTTCTCAGTGACACGTGAAGATATATGGGCTTTTTCGTAAATTATTAGGTGAGAGCCCATTTATGGCCCAATCCTCAATTATGGATCTTTAGTATGGGCCTTTGGAGATTACAAAAGTTCAAATACTTTATTATCAATCCCAAATTTTTCTTTTTTTTTTGAATAAATGGCACGTATATAATATATCAATCATGAAAACATACATGTCAACTATTGAGCATACAAAACAGCAACAATACAGATTCTAGAGTTGGTGGGAATAACAATTCATACAGTCGACTTTGAATGAGAATAGCTCGTGTACCCCTTACATGGACGAATTTAGAGGGGTATAGGGTATGCCACGACATACCCTTGTTCCCAGAAGTTTCATTACATCGTAGAACTCTCAGTTCTCTTTGATTTGATATCTTATGGGTCTCAATCGGAGTTCGTATGAAAAAGTTATGATCATTTGAAACTCTGTTACATGTTTGACCTCTTTTCTATATTTTAAAATACTCCTTTTAGCTCCGAACCTCTCCAGCACTTCAAAAAATTCATAATCCAACAATCCGATTGTTGATGGCATACCCTAAATTATATTCCTGGATCCATCTCTGACCACTTAACAAACAAGCTTAACCTAACAACATAATAAATGTACACCAACAACGTAATAAATGTACATTCAAATTAGACGTAGTTAACATATTATTGTCCCCGTCAAAATCCGAACTCAGATGGCTAAAAAGGAAAAAAAACTCTTTAAATCTTTAGGATAACATGAGGGGTAAGCCCAATGCAATGATGGACTCCACTCTTTTTATGATGGAAGTGAGTGGATAGAAGTTTATTTATTGTTTTTTTTTGTTGTATATTGTGAATTTTGTGTTGTATTATGGTGTATTGTTAGTAGTTATATTGGGGTTAGGATTCGTTAGTTGTGTATTCTCGTAAATGATCTGTGAGCTATGTTTATTTTACGTTGATTATATAAATTGTTATATCTAATAGAATTTGTAGTGTCGATGTCATATACACTCGTTGATATATATATATTAGCGAATGATACATACAATAGAACACAACATTTACATTTCAAAAAATCACTTGAATTAAAATATGAAATTATCATTTTCATATAGGACTCAAATCTAAATCAGTCATCATTTTTTTTATCATCTAAATAGAAGAATAGTAAGCAACCATATCAAACTTATTGCATGAAATTTTTGTGTTGTATCAAAAACAAACAAACAAAAGAAGAAAATGCACCACAAAAAACTTTCCAAATAAGTTGATATTAGGCCTCTTATGAGTTAGTATATTTTTTATAAAATATACCTCACGTTCTGATTAATCCTTAATCGAGTTAAATAGAACTACAAAAACGATAAGTCCGTATCTTTCATTTTCCAATGTTCACTAGTCCAAAACTTGAGGCATTATAAAAAGAACGAAACTCCTAATTGTTAGACCAACCAGGCTTCGAGAGGTGTACTTTAACTGATATTTATTGATATTGAGATATTATCGAAATAACAGAACTTCTTATCGTTTGACCAAACAGATATCGGTACGTGTAATTTAGGTGATCTTTTATCCATGGTTCCCATGTGTAATGCTACTTAGTCCTCCGGATCACGAGCACGAGCATGAGAGCACGGGGCAGGCGTGCAAGTCCGCAGAGAGAGTGCATGTTCTTGCAACTATCGGACAACATAAGACGTAGGAGCACAGCAATGTTGTCTGCTTCTACTTGTGTAGGTTGTAACTATAGCAAAAGACAAAGTAACATTCCCCCAATAATAAGGCAACCACAGCGCTAACACATGAGCAATGTTTATGAAGCTGAACGAAGGGAACCTTAACTTTTTTTTATTTTATTTCAAGTATAACACTATAGAACTAGGGTTATTGGAACCTAATAGAACAAGTAATAAGATTCATGAAGTTGACCGAGAAATTATAACTGTTTGGAGAAAATTCACTAGAATAGTTCGACTGGTTCACACAAACACTATCTAAAGTGTTAGATTAAGAATTATAATAGGTCTATGAGTTGAGGTTTGGGGTTTGGGTCACATTTTTTTTTTTATCAAGAATAGCTGATGTATTACCGGTCTGAACTCAAAATATGATGAAGTCCTTAAGACAATATTGTGTTATTACAGCCGTGAACAGACAAAAAATGAGTTTCCTTAACAATTTAATATGAAGTCTTGTTCGCTGACCGCTTTACAAAATTGAAAGTAACATTCTCGAAACCCCCTTGAAAGGAGAGGAAAACTAGTGTTGATTGAGAAATTATAATTATTTCTTATAGACATATTAGAATAGTTTGACTGATACATATGAATTCTAGAGTTAGATTAGGAATTATAATAGGTATATGAGTAGAGGTTTAGGGTAAAGGTTAAGTTTTTTTTAGATAAAAAAATAGTTGATATATTATAAATTTGAAATCGATCCTATGTCATCCCAGTTGCAAATAGACTTGTTCTCAAACACTTTAATGTGAAGCCCTTTTCGCTGAACGTTTAACAAAATCAAAAAAACATCCTCGAGACACGTTGTGAGCTAAAGACCCCAATAGGAAAGGAAAAATACACTAAAACAATTGGATTGGGGTTAGGGTTAAGTCTATTGCTTTATTGTTCATCAAAAAAAAAAAATGTTTATAATACAAAGCTCAACAATTGGTTGCTTCTACAATAACAAGGTCACACAACACTAACACGCATGGCCAACAGTAGGACCACTCCGTTGGTTTATTTAGTATGAAACATTTGCAGGCAAATTTCCAGAAACCCGTGTTGTTCCAAAACTTCCAAGTCACTTTTCTACTGATTTAGCACTCCACTTCATGCGACACACCAAGTAAGAAGCAACTTTTATTCATGGAGCTCGATATATAGCGTGCTGTAAAAGCTTTGCTTCAATTATGTTTGCATCCACGGGCAGAAGTAAGTGGGGCTCAAGCCCTTGGATGAACTTTAGAGTAAGTCTAACGGTCTGCGGGTGGCAGATCAGTATTTGGAATATAGCATTGGTGTTAGCATCGAGTGAAAAAGGGTTAGCTAAGATCGGCCTTCCGTGGGAAGTCGATGCCGGCGGTGCAGAATCTAAAATTCCCGTTAGTGTGTCCAAGGACGGAGCCATGTTTTTTGATCAGTGGGGGTATTAGAGAACCAACTCAAGTTTTATACTCTAAGGGTTTTGAGACAAGATAATAAGAGGCCCATTTAAGGCAAATTAGATAAATAATAAATATTTTGAA
>JAYMSW010004023.1:0-11457 GCA_036897725.1 Erodium texanum
AAGTAATGACTCCCGCGACGAGATTGCGACGACGACGGAGGAGGAGGAGGAGCTGGGGTGGTCGATATGGGCTTGGAAGCCGGACAGCACCAGCTGCTTTCAGGGGAGACGATGGTAGGTCTGTCGAGCTTGCTGTGGTCGCCGCCGCTCGCGGTGGTGGAGATGGTGGTTTCGCGGCACTTGCGGCGTCTGGGCTTGGAGGAGGAGGATTGGGTCTGGAGCTTGAGGTGGGTAGTGGTAGTAGTAGTAGTTGTACTTGTAGCAGCTGCCATGAAAATGATAAATTTTCTTGTCCTGTGGCTTAGGGCATTGGTATCAGAAACAGACCAGAGAGAGAAATTGAAATTTTTAAGAGTAATTTTTGTCTGAAAAATGAGGAAAGAAATGAAATTTGGCGGTGGAAACGAGGAAAGGCTTCAAGTAAAAGACATGAAAAACAGCAAAGAATGACTATGAGAGAGCATTAAATACACAAAATTGGGAGATGAGATGGAGAGAGATGGGTCTTAATCCAAAATGCTCTGATTTTGTTCCTATCTTCTTGTTCTTAGCTCAAATCCTTCATTGGTGTTCTTGGATACTCCAAGGTCAAGAATTGAGGAAATGGGTTGTGTTGTGAATTGGAATTGTAGGTGTGAGATACTTTTGATAAGGCCTTGGATTTTTCATCCACAAGAAAGAGAGTGAGTGAGTCACAAGCACAAGTGACCCACAAGAGTCCCCACAATGTTTTGGTTGCTTCCTTTCTGTGTGGATACACAAGCGTCTTTTGTTGTTTCATTACTTGAATGTTCTTGATTGATGGATCGTTCCCACTTGTGCTTCTCTTTTTCTGTGTTTTTAATTTGTGTTGTGTTTGCCCATTTCATCATCAACCACACCATAGGCACTACTCACAATAATAAGAACAGCATTCATCATTTGCAATTATTTTGAACGCTATGTGGGTTTTATACTCAAGTTTACTTCTTGTGAAGGAATAACCATATGCAATTTTTGTGCGAAAAATAGTACAAATGAGACCTCATTCATCAATCCCTTGTGATATTCGTGACTTTAAAATATGAGACTATTCACATAAACAACCGCATATAGTAAACGAGTTGTTATTTACGAATATATATATTAACTGTAATGATTCATCTAATAACTTAATACAATATACTTACAAAAACTATAATAAGATTCATATTTTTTTAATGTAAAACCTTAATACTTGATAATAAGATTGATAGATATTTGATATTTTACTCTGTTTATATTCATTTAATAACTTGATATAATATATCGAAAAAAATGTATGATAAGATTTATATCTTTTTTTCGGTAAAGATAAAACCTTAATGGTCACCGTTAAAGTTGATAGGGATTTGATACTTCCATCTTTTGTGTTGAATTTTGCAGGCACATCCAATTTTAGTTTATTCAACCATAGTTGTACTTGAAATAGAAGGGCAATAACCAAGAAGGATATGCCCTTGACAATAAATCGAGGTGCTCACATCAATGAATGTCACATCTAACCCTTATGTTATAGCTTATAATACATATTGGTTTGATGCCTTGGGTTTGGGTACCATGTGTTGATGCACACCACACATCTCTCTCTTCACAAGTGAGCATATGAAATAGGAATCTTACGATTATGGTGAGCATGTGTGGATTTTTTTCAAATACGTGTAATGGACTATGTTCTTGTCTCTCTATGCCTCCATTTTTATATTACAAATAGCCATTCTGTAGTTTTGTAATTTAGCTTATAACCCATATTGGACTTAGTGGGCCAGCCTATTTATATGGGCCCATGCCCACCCTGTGCTGGCTGGTTCTCTGGTTTTTGGTATTTTCCATTAAGAAGGATAGTATTAATAAATAAGTAGAAGTAAAGAATAAGGATGCCCAAAAGAAAGATGATGAGTGCTTGTTGGTTTTTTTTGGCATGGATTTACTAAAATGGAACAACACTCCTTAACCTAACAACACTTTTTGGATACCAAAAGTGTGAATTAGGGTAACATGCAGAATCCCAAAAACCATTGGATTTAAATACTTGCCTCCTGGTTTGGTTCAAACTGCAACAAACCTATAGAATTGATACACAAAAACATCAAAACTATTTACTAGTATGTGATTATAAAATTTAAAATCTTCAACGCATATCAAGGCTCGTTTATCTAATTGATCAAACTCTTACTGTTATAAGACCAAAATTCAAGTTACATAAACAACATCTTTGTATATGTTTAATATGTTTTGGGTTACCTTATAATTGTATTGATAATATCCGATTGGTTGTTAAATAGTAAACGAAGTTATGCTCTAATACATGGTTTATAATGTCGTTTTCATGTACGTTTGACGATTTATATATAGTACAATACAACAATTATAAATAAATAAAATCTTCAAACTCATATTCTGTGTAGATAGACTAAAGAGAATGGGGTGGGCTACAATGGGCCTCAACTGGGTTTTGATCTTTGACAGACATCTGTCAATGGGCTGCTGGTTCATGTTCTTGGGTTTATTACTGGACTGAGACTTGGTTTGGGCCAGGGCTTGTTGGGTTTGATTTGGTTTTGCATGGGTCAAACCATGTTATACAGACCGACCATAATTCTCACCATAATGAAATAGTGAAATTAAAAATTTCTCTATATCGAGTTTAAACTGTCATTTTATCTCTACTTTCTATTTATTTTTGGATGTTTTACTATACAATGTTGTTGACTTATCATATTATTTTTGTGCGGATTCTGGTAATGGGATTTTACAATTTATTTGTATCTCCAAGTTATAAGAATAAAAATTAAGTTCCTAAATATTTTTTGTACCAGCAAAAAAAGGAGCAGATGGAGGGTAATGAAGAAAACGACAGAGGAGGGGACAAAACGACGAAAGAGAGTAGGAGGAGGTGGCGAGTCCGCTCCTTGAGGTCGGGGTGGGGCACAGGTGTCGTGGACGCATTGGACACATGGTCAGATGGAGGCCTATGTGCTCCATGCCTCCCCCATGTTCCTTTGTTCATTTCATTTTCAGAATCCAAGCCAACGACTTGATTGACTTTAAAGTTTTCTGAAATAGGTGATGAATGAGTATCATTCTAGCAAATAAGCACTTTTATCATTCTGATTTTTAAGTGTATGTTTGATATTCTCAAAATATACTTTTTAACTTTTTATCTATCTTTAATCCAATAATTTTATACTTAAAATCGTATTTAAATTGTTATTACGATTTTTATTAGATAAATAATCGAATTATACAAGTCTTGCTTGGAATAGATTTGTAATACATTATTTATTATATTCCAATATATTAGTGAGATAAAATAAATAGAACTTAAACAATAGGAAAGTTTGTTGGAGGAGGGTCTAATTTTGTCTCAAATCAATTTGGTAGCCATTAATATGAGTCATGAAGAAGGCGATGTAGCCCCCCCACTTAGTAGATGTGATGTGTCTTAAACACAACCAAACATCACCTCCCTTTCCTATTTGATCTCCTATCATATATAAGGTGGAACCCCGAATTGCTCCCACTTGTTTCTGTTCATGACACTTGAATCACTATTTACTTTTCTGTCCTTTTTCTTCTAGTTCATCTTATTAAACATCAAGAAAATAATTAAGACTTAACATATAACAATAACAAAGTACAAGTAACTGGAACATTTAGTTCTATGAAGATGAAATTGGGACAGTCCATGTTCTGTAAAACACAAAACAGAGGTAGTAACATGGATACAATTACAAACAGAGGTTTTTGTCCCACTCCTTCCCTGCCATTATGCACAAACGCAGACCCATTTCTGTCATTTCAACACCCAACCCCATCTCTCTCAACTCCATATATACTCCCATCTCCTCCTCTCTCCATAACAGTACCAAAACCAGAGTACGAGAAGAAGAAGAAGAAAACAGAGCAAAAACGGTTCTTGAATCGGGTTTTCAATGGGTTTCCCAGTGGGCTACACGGAGCTGTTGCTGCCGGAACTGATCCTCCACGCTCTCACCGTTCTGGGTTTCATCAGAAAGCTCGTCTCCGTCATGTTCCGGTTGGTGGGTCTCGCCGACTTCCTGGAACCCGACATTGCCTGGTCGGACAACCCAGCCCCGACGACCCTTGTGCCCGAAATCCACTCCGTCTCCGCCGTCCTCATCCGCGAAATCCTACCCGTTGTGAAGTTCTTGGACCTGGTGAACCCGCCGGAGACCTGCGCCGTGTGCCTGCACGAGTTCGAAGGCGACGACGAGATCAGGGGGCTCACGAATTGCCGCCACGTGTTCCACCGGAGCTGTCTCGACCGTTGGATGGGATACGAACGGAACACGTGTCCGCTGTGCCGGACTTCCTTCATTCCCGGTGATCTGCAAGAGCAGTTCAAGGAGCTTATGTGGGTTACCTCCGAGGTTTACGGGGATTACTCTCAGGTTCCTGGTTGAATAGTTGTTGATTTGTGTATATATACAAGACTTATGATGTATAAAGGTGAAGAAAAAAAAATGTTTCTTCGCAAAGATTATGGAGGGAGGGGTGATGAGTTTCTTTATTTAATTATAAAAAAAAGACCTTTTATCTGATCGTCTTCTCTGCTCTTAGGTGATATTAGAGTATTGTTTCTTCTTCTTTCAGTTCTCTTTGGGATGATTGAACCTTAAAAATGAGATGACAATGTCATGAGATTTAGGAATCTTTGTTCGATTCTGCAAATGTATGTTTTTATATTCTTTGGATTAAGACAGCTCAAACATGTCACGATGCTCTCCTCTCATATGAGAACTGAGATGTGTGCTCCAATGTCAATCAATTGTTTGCTTAGTTTCATATTCCATATGTACATTTCAAAATCAAGTTACGCATATCAGGCAATTAATTTGTCCTCCAGAGTTCCTTGAACACACAACAATCAGTCCCTTTTGAAGCAAATTAATCCACTTGGATTATAGTTGGAAATGGAAGTAACGGTTGGAGCAAGTCTTACTCTTCTCTCTCATGAAAGACTGTATCTAATGGTTCTAAATCTTTATAGTTTAAACGAATACTATCTAGTAAGAGATTCAATGTTCAAAACTTAGTAGATCAAGGATAGATTATGATTTCGTTTTATTTGTTAATAAACAAAAGGATTCCAAATTCAATTTCACGAATAGAGAAAGTTAGATTTATTGGATTCAACAAAGAGGGATCGTCTCTATCGAATATAATTAAGAAGAAAGAGATGGAGAACCAAATGTATGAAGATTTGGTCCTCAGAGGACACCCACAAATATTGATTTCCATACAAGGAACAAAGCAGCTACTATTTACACCACTTGTCGTTCACAAGTAGTATTCTGATGAAGCCATTTTGACCTGAGAGTGATAAAAAGGTGCAATAATGATAGAGTAGCAAATCCAAGCAGAAGGAAGGAAGAGTAACCAGTAATGAGCTGTCTCATTATGTTTCCATCTGTGCAGATGTGATGGTGTGAACAAAGGCAAGGGTTCATGTTAAATTTTTCTACTCCAGAGTCAAATCACACTGACTGTACTCAACTGACCACCCAATTATGTGAAGGTAGAAAATATTCAGGTCGGTCCCATGTTGATATGTCAGAATCACCGGGAGTAACTGGCAGGTGCAGGTGGGTAATCATATACATACCGGTGGCTCAAAACTCCCATCTTGCTTCGAGGCCCACGCATGTAAGAAGTTTAAGCGGGCCACTAGCTGCAGTGTAAGAAGCCCATTGGCTAGATTCGGCAAGGCCCAATTTTGATATTGTACCAACTCGTTCTTCCAGATAAACCCGGTGAAGTCAAGCTTCCATTTGAGAGCTCGTCTCTGTCACAGAACATTTATGGTCTCTGGTCTGCATCGGCCATCATCGTACATTCTTCTCCTCTTTCTTCTTCATCGTCTCTAGAGGGACGACGCTGGACCCAGGGAGATGAGCGGGCACGATTCCAAGTACTTCTCCACCACCAAGAAGGGTGAAATTCCTGAGCTCAAGGAGGAGCTCAATTCCCAGTACAAGGTATCGTTTCTCTCTTCTTATATGTAAACGATCATCTGTTTTTATTGCCAGTGTCTGATCTGGATCTGTACGGTGTTCTCTGCTCGTGTTCCGTGATTTTGTTGCCAATCTGAGTGCAACGCAGAGTTATTGTTTTTCATCCCGATTTTGTCATTTTTGTGTGCTTTGGTACCGCCAAATTGTGTTCTGTATCTATCACATTTCTGATAAAACGGATCAAGGCTTTTGTTCCGTTTGGTTGCCTAGAAATTATAGGAAAATGAGGTAAAACTTGGATGCACAGATTTAGGGCTATTCACTGCCCGTGTACTAAGTGGTATTAAGAGAAATTGTTGACTTTTCGTGCCATTTTCAAATTTTCTTCTATATTGAAACATTTTATTGTGCCAACAACCTATATCGTGGGTAATTTAGATGAAATGTTAAGAATAGCAATTGAAATTATTTATGTTTGTGTGAAGCCATGATTGTGAGTAACTGAGATATTTTGTATTGAATTTGAATTTTTGGGAGTTCTTTGCAAAACACAAGCTTGGCATGAGTATAAGTATAAGTATGGAAAATTGTCTTGGTGTGAGCTTGTAGTCTGTATGCTGATACTTGTAATGGCACACACACACACACATATTTGAAGTGGTGAACATATCAATACTTTGTTTATCTAACATTACTTAGTGATTATATAGCTGCAAGTAACTTCAGCATAAATGTTTTCCTGAGTGGCCGAATGCAAAGCACACTAATAGGCCAATCACGTCATTACGAGTCCTTTAAAATTTGGTTCTTAAAGTATTCATGGTTGGGTCCCTATTTTGAATTCATCATTTCTTTCCGAAACCCAAGAATATATTTTTATTTTCTCATTTGCAATGACGTTGCTTCTTTGTCCCATCAGTTCCATTTTGAAACAAGCCTTCTTTGATATGTTATGCAGGATAAGAGAAAAGATGCTGTTAAAAAAGTGATTGCTGCAATGACAGTTGGAAAGGATGTTTCTTCATTATTCACAGATGTAGTGAATTGCATGCAAACAGAAAATTTGGAGCTCAAGAAGCTTGTTTATTTGTATCTAATTAATTATGCTAAGAGCCAGCCTGATCTAGCAATCCTTGCAGTGAATACGTTTGTAAAGGTGATGAAAGCTCTACCAAAACTTATTTATTTTGATAGCCATATAAATAAGTTTGATCATTAAGCAGATCGATTTGGCAGGTATGCTGCCTTTGATTGCTCAATGTTTGAATCAAACATTCTATTAATACATCTATTGGTAAAAAGGAAATTAGCTTTCCAAATTTGTATCAGATATTTAATAGTCACTATCTTTGTCGTGAATGAAGTGGATCTTCCCAGTGCATGACTACAGTGCACCCGAGAAGTAGTGCTATGTTAGTCCAAGGATATGATGTAATTCTGATAATGTTTAGTTTGCACTGAATCTACCTTTTGCCTCTTCCCATTTTCTTAAAATTAGTTTGAGTTATTTGGTTCATGTTACTATATAAATTAAAATTATAATTGTAATTCACTTCTATGTTATGAATGTTTGTGCAGGATTCACAGGATCCAAATCCTCTAATCCGTGCTCTGGCTGTGCGGACAATGGGATGCATTCGTGTTGATAAAATTACAGAATATCTTTGTGATCCCCTGCAGAGGTGTCTTAAGGTTGACTTTGATGACTTTTAAGCTTAAATACACTTGGCTGACGGAATGTTTTAAGTTTCAGCTGCTGTGTTGAAAATAGGAATACCGTATTAGCATCATGGTGTTCATAATAATGTCAGCATACCTCTAGTACTTCGTAACTTTGACTCAAATGATTTATCGTATTTGACATTAACAGGATGACGATCCCTATGTTCGCAAGACTGCAGCTACATGTGTTGCTAAACTTTATGATATAAATGCTGAGTTGGTTGAGGATAGGGGTTTCCTGGATTCTCTGAGGGATTTGATTTCTGACAACAATCCAATGGTCGTTGCTAATGCTGTGGCGGCTCTTGCAGAGATTCAGGGAAATAGCAGTAAGCCAGTTTTTGAGATCACAAGTCATACACTCTCAAAGCTCCTCACTGCTCTCAATGAATGCACAGAGTAAGTTTCCGAATGATTCGTGATTGTTTTTTTATTTATTAAATTATAGAACATGTTCGCTTTGTGTTCATAACAAGCAGTCTGTCGATTTCTTCCTTACCAGTATTTTCAGGACTAGGCCATGAGAAGTTGTAGAGGATGCATCGGTGTATTACTTCTATTTTTCCTTCTCGATATCCTTTTACCCATTTACAACAAGCAGCTGTGTCTTGATGTGTTTATGTCGTAACCACTGTTGGTTAGGGAAGGAGTTCACTCCACAGTATATATCATTTGTAATTCATTTTACTTCAGGAAGGAATTGGGTTGGTGCCATGGTCTGGGTTTGTCTCTCCAAATAGCATTTTGTGTACATTTAGGCATTGTGCGGATGAAGTAATTTTGGAGGGAATCAGAATATAAACGAGAACCCTACACACTAGCCATTCTCGTGTTTTCAACAATTGTTGCTCAATGGTATACAAATTGTAGTCACTTACCAATAAGAATATCATTCTACTTTTGGAGGGAATGAAAATTGAGTGATGGAGATGCCTGGTTCCCAATCTAATGGTGGTTTCTTTTATAGTATTTTGTTGTAATGATCATTTGTATAATCCATGCTCAGGTGGGGTCAAGTTTTCATTTTGGATGCACTTCCAAAATACAAGGCAGCTGATGCTCGTGAGGCGGAAAATATAGTGGAGCGAGTTACTCCTAGATTACAGCATGCAAATTGTGCAGTTGTGCTCTCTGCTGTGAAGGTGACACATATTTGCCATAGTTAGGTTTCCTGCATCAATTCTGTTGTTCATTCCTAGAATACTATTCAGTGGTTAAGTCATTAACTTCTAAATCTCTCTTGTTCTTACGTTGTAGATGATACTCCAACAAATGGAACTTATAACCAGTACCGATGTGGTTCGAAATCTTTGCAAAAAGATGGCTCCCCCTCTCGTAACATTACTATCCGCAGAACCTGAGATTCAGTACGTAGCATTGCGAAACATCAACCTTATAGTACAAAGACGGCCTACAATCCTAGCCCATGAAATTAAGGTGCATTAATATAATCCTGTCCACCTGAAACTTGAGTGTACACATTTTTTGAGGAGGTTGTTTACTAGATACTTGTTTTGCTGCTAGGTGTTCTTTTGCAAGTATAATGATCCAATTTATGTGAAGATGGAAAAGTTAGAAATCATGATAAAACTGGCTTCAGACCGTAATATAGACCAGGTATCAATCAGTCACCTAACTTCTATTGCAAGTATTCCATGGTCAGAATTCAGAATAAGTTATGGTTGTGATGTGTGCTTGGTGAATTCTACAGGTTCTTTTGGAGTTTAAAGAGTATGCCACAGAAGTAGATGTAGATTTTGTCAGGAAGGCAGTTCGTGCTATTGGTCGTTGTGCCATCAAGTTAGAGAGAGCAGCTGAGCGGTGCATTAGTGTTTTGCTAGAGTTGATCAAGATTAAAGTCAACTATGTGGTTCAGGAAGCAATTATTGTCATCAAAGACATTTTTAGAAGATACCCTAACACGTAATGATATTTTTCTCTTTCTTTCTTTTACCTTCCTTAACTCTCTTATTACACTAATTTAAGAGGATACAAGTTTCTTCTACATATACATGATGAACTTCACTTTACCTTTTCAGTTATGAATCCATCATTGCAACCCTATGTGAGAGCTTAGATACGTTAGATGAACCAGAAGCCAAGGTTATTCTCTTTGTTTTTTCGTTTAAAGAACACTCATCATATAAACGCTATAATTAATTTATTTCTGCACAATAACTCTCCTGTTGATTTCTTTTCTTTAACAGGCATCAATGATATGGATAATTGGGGAGTATGCTGAAAGGATCGACAATGCCGATGAGCTTCTTGAAAGCTTCTTGGAGAGTTTCCCTGAAGAGCCTGCACAAGTTCAGCTACAATTACTTACTGCAACTGTCAAGCTTTTCCTTAAAAAACCAACTGAAGGCCCACAGCAGATGATTCAGGTTGTTTTGAACAATGCCACTGTGGAGACTGATAATCCCGATCTGCGGGATCGTGCATACATATATTGGCGTCTTTTGTCTACTGATCCTGAGGTATGATTATGCATTAAGTTGAACTAGGCTTTATCAGATAGATGTTTAGTTACATTGATTACCAGCATATTTAGCAGTGTTCTAAATATCCCAATATCTCTCTAGAACTCGGTGAGCCACCGAGTTTGGTAAGTGGAAATCGATGCAAAACTCGGTCAAGACTCACTCAAACTCGGTTAACTGTATTTCATATACAATTCCGAAAATTTGTACTCAAAAGACCTGTGCATATTGCATACCATGGACACAAAGAGATTATCGATCACAAGTCCAACTTTTCAAATACAAATATACAATTCAATTTCACATAACATGAATTAAAAATTAAAATGTGTTTGGAAATATCTTATTTTACTAAACTGTCGCTATTCTTTGTCTTTAATATATGTATTATATATTTTGATAATTATATTTAATACAAAATGCGTTTTGCCCCGAGTTCTCGAAAGATCCTTATTTGTCACCTCACCAAGTTTTGGCCAATCCTGAGTTTTAGAGCCTTGCCGTTAACCTTTTCAGTCTTGTAAAGCAGCATCATACTATCAGTAGATTTGCAGTATTGTGTCTACTTCGTTCTTGTAAAGCAGACATTTGTTAGAACAGAGTGTGAGTTACATTACTGATGTCCTATTCTCTTTCAGGCAGCAAAGGATGTTGTGTTAGCCGAGAAGCCTGTTATCACCGATGATTCTAACCAACTCGATTCAACTCTTCTTGACGAACTTCTTTCCAACATTGCTACACTGTCATCTGTGTATCACAAACCCCCCGAGGCTTTTGTAACTCGTGTAAAGACCGCAACCCAGAAAACCGAAGATGATGACTTTGCCGATGGAAGTGAAGGAGGATATTCTGAATCACCTGCTCATGGCATTGACAGTGGCGCATCACCGCCAAGCAGTTCAAGCAGTGTTCACCATGCAGCGGGGCGACAACTAACCCCTGCAGCATCTCCACAAGCTGCTCCTGTACCGGATTTACTTGGCGATCTGATCGGTCTGGACAATAGTGCTATTATACCTGTTGACCAGCCTGAAGCTCCCAGCGGGTAAGTATGAAGATTTTTTTATGAACTAAAATGTATCAAAGTTTTTTGGGCTGAAGACCTTGAGGGAGCTCCTAACAATTTTTTTTTAAAATTCTTAAAGAGCTTTTTAAGATTGATGTATCAAGCAAGAAATGGGCTCCCTTATATAGAAGAGAGCACTAAATTCTTGACCCTACCTTAAGAGAGGCCCAACAAGGGCTGAATAGAGAGA
>JAYMSW010004024.1:0-11457 GCA_036897725.1 Erodium texanum
AACCCACCCACCGGCCGGAGATAAAGGTATTATATAGCCTTTGAGCTTCTAGCAAAATCCATATCTCTCTCCCACCATTTCTATACCCTTCTTTTTTTACTGTTTCCTCAAACTTGAGGTCTCATGCATAGTTGATGTTGATGAATTTGGTTTTTGTTTGTTTAGGTTTTGATATATATTTGTTTAGTTTGTGCAATTACAGGACAGAGAAAGGAAGCGTTACTTGGGCGTGGGAGGAGGCGTTGGACACTTTCCAACATATTCGCGGCCGTTTCTTTTACTCTCCAATTTGTCAACTCTTTCGTTCCCTGCATTTTTCTCCTAAATAAAACCACCACAAGACATATTGACCCTTGATCTTGCCTCTTTCACTAAGTCCCAAATCTGATTTAAAACAATATATATATATATATATATATATATAGAGAGGTATGCATACAATTATGTTATTGAGAAATGCCTTGGGTCCTATATGATGTTCTACGAAACTGATCTTGCTTGCTTTCCAGAATCCAGTCTACAATATTTTGCAGTAACCTAGCTCAAATTCTTGTCATTGGTCATTGCATGAAAAAAATGTTGCAATTTTCTTACCATACCATGGGATATTCTGATCATAGAAGAATGGCTCAAATTTGAGCATGATACTAACTAGTTACAACCTTGCAAGTATACTAATCAGTTACAACCTCAGTGAAAACCTAAAGTAGTTACATGCACACTGGACGTAAGATCATACAATTAACTAGATCTTCACCATTTTCCTCTTCCTGAGCATAAATAAAAATTCGTAAATGTTGTACCACTAATGTCAGTCTCGTAGTACTCTCTAGGCGTCATTCTTCAGATGTAGTGGCTTTGACGTTGGACAAAGTGAGTGTATCATTATCTATTCATCAACTGTCTTACCTTTTGATTTGGTCAACTTGCTGACTGGAAAGTGTAGCCTGGCCATTAGTGGACGGGGTGCACGTGTTTTCTGGTCAAACCCTCTTACGCAGACATATCCTGCATTTGTTTCAAGATAATTGTCGATAATTTGCACAAAAAAATAGATAATCATTGACATTTGATCTCTTTACATACCTCTCCAGAAGCAGTGTTGAATACCTTCGGTAGGTAAACCTGATGGGAAAAAACAATTTTAAATTCAATTTAACGAAAAAGGCATTTTATGATTAAAATATATGATTTATTAGGATGATCCTCTATTCTTATAAATTTTACCTTTGAATATAGATGGCACAGATGTTCCAAAATATACTGTTCGTCTAGGCAAGTTCCATAGCCAAGACCTTGGAACATCAATTGGGTTGAGACTGGAATCATGGTCAGCAAATACCTGAATGTAGATAATAATTAGTATTCATGTACCCCTACCATTAAAAAATACGAAACAGTACCATTTGTGGTCATGTATAAAATACTATACCTCATTAACTTGAAAGTATGTGCCGTTCAGTGGAAAGCTTCCTCTCATGGCTGTTCTGCATGGTATCTGTTCATAACGCGTGTAAACAATGATCAGCATTTGGTTTCACATGTTTGATGTATGTGTTGTGTACAGTGCTGCTACTATTTTGTATCCTTCATTTTTCAAGAATTATTACTACTCACCAGAAGTGTGCCTCGGACCACTTGTGAGTTTGCTTCCCGTGTACTGTTGCATGCAAAACACGTCTTTTGATCGCATAGCTTCCTAGACTCTTGGTAGCAGCATCCTCCTTCAGGTGGTTGGATGGAGTTTGCTGTTTCACCTGATGCGAGAACATCATTGGTCACTATCTCTAATTTGTTTGAACACATACTTGACACCCTTGAAAAACACCATGTCATACACAATGATGTCATTATGGAAGTTTTTTCTAATATTGTATGGTTACCTGGTGTCCATATAGCCAAAAGGTAGGAACATGGATCATCAGGCTCTCTTTTATCCATCTGTAATATTTCAGGATCAAGAAGCAAGTAAACAAAATATACAAACATGAGTGCAAAAATCCTTTTATATACGGAGTAACTAACCCCTTCTAGTAGAGGATGCGAGTCTGGTAGTTCGTAACTGCATAATGATAGTAAAGAACAATTAGAATACATTTTCCTAGTACAGACAAAACTTGTTAAAGTTTATAACTGTCTACCTGTGTTTTGACATCATTAACTGCTTCATTTGTATGAGTTAGAAACATCTATTCTCTATGTAGTTGTATACTGTATCCACAAGCATAGCCACATTTTTTTTTATAGATTGTGGTGGTTTAGAGGGTCAATTACTCGGAATTCTAACTTTTATGGTTTACAATTGATGAATCTATCCACATAGAACTAGTTATTGAAGTCCTACGTGCAACCTTGGATACTAGGAAACAAGGAAAATTCTGACTTACACTTGATGCTCCGTGCGCAGCCGACTCACATTCTTTAGCTTGGGGGTTGGAAGATTTGCAACTTCTGGAGTTAAAGCAACCAAAGCCTTTGACATCTCACCTTCTTGGAGTTCCATATTCTTTTCCATATAATTTTGTAAGTTCTGGGTGAACTCTTCAATATTCAGTTTGATTGTTGGGATCTCATCAGGATCATCATATAAGACATCTTCAATGTCATGTTCTAGATCTTGAGTGTTGTCAGGCTCAGGACTTGCTGGTTCTTCAATAATGGGCTCGCATGAGCCAACTACAGGTTTCTCGTTTATTCTGAGGTTTGCTTCCAATTGCATGCTTCCTTCCAATTGTTGAATTGCTTGAGGTGGTGGCAGGGGCAATCTGTTGATGTGCGCATCAGTGCCCAGGTTAGCTGTTTTTTCAGTAGCTGGCACTATACCCTTCTCCTCTGGGGCCGGCAGGGCAAGCCTTGCACTGCAATCAGCAATTATTCATTAGTAAAATAACTTGATTTGCTATTAGAAAAGGTTACATTTCCTAGAAGCACAGCATGTGATTCAATAGTGTCCACTTGACTAAAAAAATAGGGATGTATGTAATGAGCAAGTTTGGATATTCTAGACTTCTAGTATTGAAATAGGCAAATTTGATGGACTGTCTGCAACCTCATAGGGCTTCTGATTTTGGCGAATGCATAAAATGTTATTTTTGCGTATTTGAAAGTAAACATGCTAGTAACAGAGATATAGTGTCGCTAACATAGATTTAAATCATTTGCAGACCTTGCAAATGCACTGGCAAAATGCCTGCACTCTCCTCTCATTGGGCATGCATTGCAATTTGGTTTGCTTTTTGTGCAGAAAACCTGCATAAATGGCAAAAAATATTATCCAAGTTGGCACTATATTTGAATAAAACTGTTATTACTAGAAATATCTGCAGTATACCTTCCCAAATGTTATCATCTGGTAATGTAGTTCATACCTGTAAGCAGTTGAGTTAGCCAACAATGTTGTGAGAATAATGTGTTCAACATTTTTGCTGATTTAAATATTAATTATTGCAATGTAAATAGAAATTGTCTTACAGTTGTTTTTGTTCAAGCTTGCAGAGTCGGGGCCAGAGATATTTCTGAATGGATTCCAAAACTGGGTACCTACACATGGACAACAAAATGAAGTTTTCTGTAGGTGCATATAATTAGCAAGAACGACTTATCAGCTAATAATACTCACAGTTCTAGAAGATGCAACTGAAGCGACTCAGGCAAGGGCTGTAGGGGAACCCATCCTAGCCTCACAGCTATACGTCCAACATTTGTGTCAACCTATGAAAGAGACAGGCACATACGAATGATGAGGTTTGCATAATTGGTTCTGTTAATGCATATTCTTAAGGTTATACTTACTGGAAAAGCAAGATGGTGAAGTGTCAAGAGCCTTACACACTCAACGCTTTTGAGCCCCAATCCACGAATACTTAGAAGATACTCTCTGCAATTATAAGTATGTATTTACATTTGTTCTAATTTTTTTGTTCGAATCTATTTTATATATCCGAATATGAAAAGCTGGTGAAGTAATGCACCACAAACTCAATATGTAGTTTTACAGGAAGCCATCATGTGATGTGATAAAAAAGAAATATGTTTAGTGCTTATTTGGAGGAAGTTAAAATAATTATAGTGCCTTACTTTGCTTTGTCAGGCGAAACATCTCTCAACCATTCGAGATCAATACTTCCATGATCTTTGACCAGCCGGTTAAGAAAAGCCTGCAAAAGGTATGAAATCGACATTAGCTGATCTGATATGTTCTCTATTCGTGTTTGAAATTGTATTCTGACTCCATGTATCCATTTTCATACAATCTTGAACTGGTACCTTGATTCTTTCTGCAAGCATGTTGTTCATTCCACGTTCTTTGATGGTGTCTGCAATTTCATTAACGTCTGCACATCTTACTGCTTCCCAATCCAGCGAATCCATTGTGCTTGGTGTTTTTTCTCTTTTCTTTCCATTTGGTTCCGCTTCTCTCCTTAAAGTATCCCACTCAAACTCATTCCTTATCTCCCTTCCAACCCTTCTACTCTTTTGCTTTGCAGCATTAATTTCCTTGAGCGCCTTGTCCTTTGCTGCTTTCTGCATAATTTCTGTCTGGTTATCAGATGCACTGATTGCGCTTTCTGTAACATCTAGGGTTTCTCCTGAAAGGTTTGGCAAAGTCAGAGTTTGCTGCACCTTTTTACTTTGCCCTTGATCCAATGATTCAGGATTATTATCACCGACAAGCCAATTCTTAGACTGGATGATCACGTTTTCATCTCCATGAGCATTGCTAAGTTGATTATTCTCACTGCAAGATGTTGAGGATTCCTGAACACTCAGAGGCTCTTGAACAGTACTCTGGCTTGCGGATTCTGCTGTTAATATGCTTTGCTCACTTGTGCTATGTGCATCTTTAGAGTTCTCTCCACATAGGACAATCTCATTCCTATTACTGGAAACTTCATGTAGCATGCTGGATCCTGCCATCTTCAGAAGCTGTGTAAAAGTGGGTTCAAGCCTGTTTTGGAGATCTGCGTCTGAGTTGGTCCCTGAATATGATATGATTCTTTCAGCAGTTTGCGCAATGGAAGACTCAACAGTGTTTTGTGATGAATTTACTGAGTTCTGGGATGACACTACATCATTTGTTGCTCCCCCGTTTAGTGCAGAACTTTCCGTTTCTCTCCTGATGGTTGAATCATGGTATATCTCTAAATCACTTTCTGAAAAATTCAATGCACTGCATTTTTCTGTGTCTATTAAACTAGTAGTAACAACATTGATTCCAGGAAATACAATACTGTTGACAACTTCTTTTTCTTCATTCTGCTCATTGTCAGGGAGTGTCATAGAACTCTGGTCACAAACTCGTTGAGTTGGTATTTTCTTCTTCCATTCTATAGTCTGTTCTGAGTCTAGCATGCACACTTCTGGTTCTTTTACTGATAGAGTTGCATCTTCCTCTTCCAATGGATCTTGACTAATCTCTGACTTTAGGGGATAACGAGCAGCAAGTGACATGAATGCAGAACTGGATAGAAATGTAGAAATAGATTAAGGGTTTACCCATTTTTGGTTATAAAGTTCCGTACTTACTATTTTACAAATCAAGCTTTACCTAGAAAGATGATCTGAGACATTCTGAGTGAGAAAAACTCCGATAACTGAGTCCACAACCGATCCCTTCCACCTCGAGAAGCGTCTATCCCCTGTGGAAAGTACAACATGTTATTATATAAATCTTATGAGTTAATTTGACAAGACAATAAATAAAAGGCTTATATTGGAAGACCTTTTTTTTTATGCTCAAGTAGATCGGGTGTGGATTCAATATGTTAAGCTGTAGTTTATGTATAAACACTAAAAGAGGCCCCCAGATGCTCAAGTAGATATTGTTAGATTTGCAATGGGAAGTAGAGTCTGAACTCTTAACAATAATAGAATATTAACTCAGGTTCAAAGATTTCTGAATATGTTTCATGTCCTAGATCCTTCAGATGTTAGCTTCTTTTTTGATAAAAAAGGGTAATGCAATTTTTGAGAACTCCATTTGTACCTTGTACTAGATGCATGCGTGCTATAAACGAGTCTGCACGCCCGCGGAAGACTCTTCGTTCTTCTTCCCACCATCTTCGTTTCTCTTCATCTGTTCCATCAACACCTTCATTGTTTATATTTTCCAGCAGAAGCCTCCATACCTTATTAGTCTCGTCATCAAGCTCGACTTTTGGTCTCTCACGGCGCTTCTTAATTGGACTAAATTCACCCTGAAATGGTACAATGGTGCCATTGCTTCTATAAAGCACAAGTGCATTCTGATCTTGGTTATAGGGGACACATCTATTCCTCTCTTGATATATTGCCCTGCGAGTGCGACCTTCTCTGTTGATGTCTAAATACTTGAATTGCTCAGTTACTTCATCGACATGATCTTGCCATGACATCACCTTTGAACGGCCACCTGCAGAAAACGATGTATATAAATTAACACATTGGCTGAAGTTGCATAAATTTAAACATAGATTCTGAGTTTATTTTTTGATTTTGGTACCTGATGACCTGGCAAAAGATTGGTGATGCTTATATAAGACCATTTGTTGGTTTGTAAAGGAAGATGCTAAGCCAGAAGTGTAGCTTCTCATCTTACTTCTCTTCCTTTTTGCAAGTGTAGGCTGCATATTTGCAACTATAGATTCCAGTCTGGCAGAGTATGTAGGTTGCATTTGACACTCTGCAAGTTTGTTAAGTGATGCCAAGTCACGAACCCGAGTGACGGCTCTGGATCTCTTCTTAGTCAACCTCGCTTGCTGGGTAAAGGGCGGTAGATACTCTAATGTTTGCTCTTGTTGACTTCCTCCAGATTCAAGTTTATCCAGAACTCCACTGGTGGTAAGCTGGGAAGCAGAATTCCAGCAGTTGACTTTTGGATATTGCATTGCATTCTTCATTTCAGCCAAACAAGATGACGTGCCAGATGAAACAGAATTCTGACCTTTTTCAGATCTCTTCTTCTTGTAAATATTTGGAAAGTGCAGCAATGATGCATAGAACTGTAAGTTGTTAAACTGAACCCCATTTCTATTCGTGTCACTTGCTTCTTCTATCACACGGGAACAGTTTCTCTTTGATCTCCTTGTTTGTACTTCTTCAGTCAGAGCTGCACTGGTGCTGCAGGTGGAATCATTTGGTCTTCTTGAAGCTGATCGATTGTTGTTCTTCATCGTGGTTTTTGCTTGGTCACTCTTTCCCTCACCTGGAACTTCATGTGATTCATTCGTCTTCATCTGAGATGGTGTGCTTGGCACTTGTGTATCAGGCAGTGACATGCAATCCTTCAGTACTTCTGAACAGGTGAGATCATATTCGATGCCTACTTCTGTATTTCCTACCCTTGATTCAATTCCCTGACTGACCTGTGTGCCTGATTCAGAATCCAAATCAACAACTGGTATCTGAGTTGAGCTTTCATCTTGCTGCTGAGCCTGCTGTCCTTGTGCGCCAAACTTCAAGGCCCGTCTGCATGAGTTCTTGGTAGGCTGAGACTCGACCATTTTTGGATCAGCTGAATCGCCGTTTACTTCTGCTGGGGTCTTATTCGCTTTCCTCACATACTTCCTCTTACCGGTTGGGTTTTCCTTGGGACCAGCAGTCTTAGGGGTTACTGCTGGTTTCGGCGTTTGCTTAGGTTTATCTTCTCTGATCACTTTGGGTCTGTGCTTTTTCTTCTTTGGTTTCTGCTGTGGTGTTTTGCTCAGATCAAGCTTTTGGCTCCCTTCCTCAGAGTCCTGAATCTCCTTTTCTGTATTGGAGACTGCGAGAACCGATGAATCAGTATCAGGTTGCGAGGGTCCTTGAAGCTGGTTAGTATCATCCCCTGTTACAGCCACTTCATTCTCTCTGTCACACGCTTGCAATTTTTGTGATTCAGAAACTTGATTATCTTCTGTTCTTCCAGCTTTAGCAGGGGTCATCGGTGCAAACTGAGGGATAGGCATGCTAGAGACTACATTCTCTGTTGTCCCTGGAGGAAAATTGAGGTCACAGGTGAAGTGACGAGGAATCGGTAAACCATCTGCAACATATCAGCATTGAAACAATTGATCAAAGCAAGTAAATAAAACTACATTATAATTAGACAACTCGTCCATGAATATGATTTCTGTTTCCAAATATGAATTGAAAGTAACCAACATTTGTTATGTTCCATGCAGTGTCATGATGAAACCAAAAACTCGTTGAACATGTATCAATTACACATGATTCAGATAAACAGACCAATCATCCATGGTAAAGCTGATTACATAACCTGAATTTCTTCGTTATGGACCTCCGGTTAAACCTCAAGTAAGTCATTACAAGTTTGGTTATGAAGTTGGATTCCATATTTTAATTGAACAAAGAAACTAATATTGTTAGGTCATATTTTACTTTCCTGAATTAAGACCAGAGAACAAGATGTTTCAACAGAATATGCCCGCTGAAATCTTTCATATTGTTTTTTCTTCCTCTTTCCCATGGTGGCTGGTATGGTTGAAACACCTCTCCCGGGTCATATAAAGGTGAGAGTCTCGTATACTGTATTGTGCAACCTTTTTTTTTTTATGTGGATGGCAGGTAGGCCTAAAATTTATTTGAAGTACAAAAGTAGGGGACACGTCCGTGTGACGTCGGTCCCACATTTTATAAAAATGAGAGTCTCGTACACTGTGCTGTCCTTTTAGTACAAGAATGAGTTGATACGTTGATAACATATCAACTCGTAACATAAAAATATGTGCAATGCAAATTCAATTCAAACGATACTCACTGTGTTCTGGCGTGCAGGTACCATGGAACTGGAAATTCGATCCGGAAGTAAAATTGTAGGCCGGGAGCGCACCTGTCGAGCTGGAGGCTCCGAGACAACCACCAATTTGTCCAGTACCGCCAGGATTCCCCGCTTTAGACGCAGCCTCAGCGAGCGCCAAGAGATCACCAAAGGAAATATCCCATTGGTCCATGGCACCAAGTGACTGCTCCATGCACATCCCAGCCCCGTCGTCAGCAACAACAGCTTTCCCTTTTCCGGCCAATCCATCCACAACTCCGTCCAGGCCAGGGCAGGCCACTTCAGAGTGGAAGCTCGAAGCTTCCATGCTAGCTTGTCCTTGACCAAAACCAGGTACGCTCCTCTCTGAACCCAACCAATCTACATGATTTAGCTTGTTTTCTAGCATTTCTACACGGATCGGGTCCGTGTCCGACACAAGGGTCTTACAAGGGGTTGGGGGAGGCTTAGGACACTGAAACAAAAAATCTCCTCCCTCCGATCTACCCATATCCATTGCTTAAAACTGAAACACAACTCAGCACAAAACTGTCCCCTCCACCGATCTCACCTAACCCTCAACCTTTTAATCCCAATCCCAAAACCCAAATTGCAAATCCATCTCATGAGATCACCATCCTGCCGGAGGGAAAGAAAAAAAAAAACAATAAATTTGCAGTTTTTTTAGTAAAACATAGACATCAAGAAGCATGAGAAAAAAAAAAACAGAAAAAAGAACCAGAAATTAGAGAAAAAGATCCATTTCTGGAGCCGAATTGAGATCACCGAGACCTACTCTTCCCAAACCTCCCTAGAGGCAGTTCCCAAAACACCCCTGTAACCAGATCACCCCATGAACAGACCCTAGCTGCTCATGGAAACCAGACTGAGAATTAAGAGAAAACATCAGAGTCTGGAGCCTTACAAGTGCTCCTCATATCAATTTAGGTGGATGAAACAGAAAGTCCCTCAAATTTGCTCAAAAGCCTCCACGAATAATGCCACTTAATTCTCTCTGGTAGCTACACCAACAAAATAAAAATTAAATAAAAAATATATATTAAAAATTAGAGAAAAATAAGTAAAACATTTTTAAGGCATCAGTATTACCGTAGGATTAAGTCAATGCCGGAGATCTGTTTGAGTCAGGCAGAGGCGACCGGAAAGCAGATACAGCCAGATTGAGAGAGAACAAGAAAGAAACCCAACGGAGAGATCATAGCTTTTCTTTATATGCGCTAACTCCTTCCCAGTACAGAACTTATCCATATTAGAAATTGAGGTGTTCTTTTCCTCGTCGTCTCGAAACAGAGATGGTATTACGTATCAGTCATAACATTAACATTTACAGGTCAGAAAAACTCGTATAATAAATTAAATTTTACGATACGACTGTAATGATTTAAACATAATATTCACGACTTAATAATTAGTCTATCAAATCTTAAACTTTTGTCTCACCTCCAGAATATTTAAATTTATATTTTCATATACGACAGGATTCTATATTAGCTGATGATAAAATACATTACGTCCTACATATATAGTATATTTGATATAAATAGTAAAATATAATTTTGTATTTGATCTCCGTTAGCCCAAAAAAGAAACGTTTAACTATTGTGAGTCTTCCTTTATTCTTTAGAAAATTATTTCTTTAATTACTCTGAACGTGAAGTCATTGATTTTTGACATGTGAATATCACATTATAAACTATTAAGATATACATATAAATCAGTGAGTATGCGGAAACTAAGTTTGTGTTGATATTATTAGATAATTGATATAGTTAAATACATTTATCTCGAGACGGAGAGAATGCCAAATAGGATGGATAGGCCAGTAGCTTGGTAGTTGGATACTAAGCGGCCATATGGGCATTATAGTACAGTTAGGTTTAGCAATGCTCTCAGCGTGTGAAGCGTCGAAGCAAGACGTTTACACGTGACTAACTTAAAACAAACGAGCCTACGTGGCGGCTCTGCCTTGACACTTGGCACGTGAGAGCGTGTAAATTGCCAATAATAGGGTCTCCACAAGAAGCCGCCGTCAGAACGCCGTTACTCTGGGCGACGTGCCCGAGGGGCTGCTCTGTGTTCACTTTCTTCTTTAATAGCAACTTTCAAGTTCCAAGTACAGACGGAGCCGTTAGTGGTCCCTCTCCTCCCCTCTAGTCTCTCAGCGGTGCACGCGTATTTATGATTAAGTTGGGTGAGGTTTACGGGATTTGTTTGACTCGGTGGTGAGTATTATAGGCTTTCATTTTAGCTAATAATCAACACGGGTTCCAATAACCTTAAAATCATTTGATGATGAATAATTGAGATATTACGGGATTTATTTTTGAAAACTGAATAAAAAATCATTTGATGATGAATAATTGAAAGATTGTATATTGCACACATAAAACTCATTCTATCTTAAAATATAATGTTTTGTCCAAATTAATACATGTTGTGAAGAACGCATACATTTTTGAAATGGTAATTACATAGAAGAAATATAATATATATTGACATGAGATCAAATATAAACATAGTTTAAAATACAAATCAACGGATTAATCTCAGCAATTCATTCTTTAATTCAAAGTTAATAGTGTCACTTATTACGATTTGGTACAATGACTCGATTTTCACTATTTTTATTATTTTATTCATTCCCGCTTCGTTTGAACTCCGATTCACTTCGTTTCAACGCCAATATTTTTCTTTTCTCG
>JAYMSW010004025.1:0-11453 GCA_036897725.1 Erodium texanum
TATACTCTAGAGTTTAGTCTAGTATAGTCCTACTTTTATTGTTCAATGCTTGTCCTGACTAAGTTAAGCTAAACTTTTATGTGTTTTAACGTAGGCACCTGAAAAATAATGATACGTATATATAGGATGGTCCAACGATATGATTGATACCAAATGTTTAAGAATTTTAAGTCATGAGAGTTCAAATCATTGTATAGATTGTAGCTATTACATAGGAGCAACCCCAACTCAAAGGATAAATTTGTTGTAAAATTTATTCTATTTTAACGTAGATTTTATATTAAATTAGTGTTCTATATATATTCTAATTTAAATATTAAAAATTACTCTAATATCATATCTTTAATATTTTAATATAGAAATGGTAAATTTAAAGATAGAAACATATAATAAGCTCCTTACAAACACAACTCTATAATTAAAAAAATATTATTTTAAAATTTTACAATACGATGTATTATAGTTTTACAATTTACCATATTTTTCAAGCTGTTTTTGTTTGCACCACAAAAAGGTTTCTACAAAATCCACTGTATATACTTGTATTTACGTTTGTGATGTTATGGATATAGTCTGAACTTCCAGAGAGAAACACGTGGAAAGAACTTATATATATATATATAATATGTGTGATTTACTTCATTAATTACTTGTAGTAATCACTAATTAGCTTTTTGAATATGTAGTTTTGTTCAAGCTCATTAGAGAAACGAGTCAAAAGAGCGATGTGTTTATATTGAATGGAAGAGAATGTAAGTTTTGATCGAGTATGAAAAGGAGAAAAATGAGAGGAAAGGTCAAAATAGATAGGTAATCACAATAATTTGGAGGTAATCTTTTAGTAATAATTAAACACGAAAACACATATACAAGTAAACCGAAACCGATATTAGCAATGATGAAAAAGCAAGAAAAGTGGTACGAAAAGTGAGAGGGAACCAAACCCTAGCCAAACCAAACCGACAACCATTTGTTAAAACAAAACCAAAAAAACATTAAAAAGGTATATATATATATATATATTGAGAGTATAAACCCACATCGAAAGAATAGAAGAGAAAATAGCTACTTATAAAGGCTAAGGTTATATTAAACTAATAAGATTCACCTTTTAGTTGTGAAAACCGGATCCGATATAAGTAACCTATTTACAATATATGACTGTGTAAGTATACAAGAAATTCTACTGAAAACATTAAATGCAACAATAACATGTACTGCTACAATGTCCAAAGAGTAAGATCGTTTATTAAGAGAATTGAAAGAACAAAGACAACATACGACCCAATAGTTTATGTCGTGCTTATTGGTGAATATATATATGCCTCGAACTCGTGAAAGTTTCTGATCGACTTTGATTATTGCGTCATCTAATTCGGTTTGGTTGGAAAATAATAAACAAGTTATACTCATTGAAGCCCGTCATTGTGGTTTTTATTTCCACAAAATCTAAAATCTACAATATTATTATCGTGCTTAAGGAATGCCTCGAACTCCTGGAAGTTTTCGATCAATGTTGATTAAGAGCTTATTTAACATGAGTCAAATCACTCATCAAGGTTATTCTAGTGATCAAGGAAGTTACTACTCTTTTAGACATCAGAGATTGAATTATATTGTAATAGGGGTAACAATTGTTGTTATTTATGGTATTTATAGTTATTTATCTAATAATTCAATTTGGTTAAAAAATGATAAACGTGTTATACTCATTCAATCTGACAACCAAGATTGTTATTTCTATAAAATCTAAAACCTATGATATATTATCACCACATTTGAATGATTCAATATATATTTTGGTAGCTGATTCACATCTCAAAGCCCTAAAATGTCTCATCTCCACAGTATCTAAACATAAGTGCATTGGAAGAAAAGAGAGTTGGAAATGGAAAAGGCAATGATGAGGCTTGTTGAGGGTGATGATGGTGAGTGGGAAGCAGTCAAAGGAATGGAAAAGAATGGAATATATTGGATTGTGTGACCATGCACTTCCATTTTTATTACACAACTAATTAACCAATCACTTGAATTAATTAAAACAACATGTGTTTCTGCAAATGTCCCTAATTTCCTATTCCCATGAGTTTTGTTTTTGTGTCATGCTTTGGTCGAATCAAACAAGCGTGCCCTGCACCAGCAGCTGCTATATAGCTACCAACACTCTCACTCCTCTTCCACATTAATATATATTTCCCTTTCAAACTCAATTTCTAGTACAAATATGTTTGGATTATTTAGAATTATGGTAATTGATATGAACCATAGTTGTTGATGGATTTCAATTCTCTATGAATAAGAAAATAAACCCATCTTGTTTGAGATTAGATACTTGGGTCTTTCTATGCTTATTGTTATGTTGTTAACAAGAAAAGAGTCCTTAAATAAATACATCTACGAGAGATTCAAATAAATGTAATGAGTAATTGAATATCTTTGAAATATCGAGAATGAACATCTAAAATATGTTATTAATTTATCTATCAGGGTAGGGATCAAGGGTGGATTCAGAGGGGTATGGGGTATGCCATGGCATACCCTTATTTCCAAAAGTTTCATTATATCGCAAAGCTCTCAGTTACCTTCGATTTGATGTCTTATGGACTTAAATTGGAGTTCGTATGAAAAAGTTATGGTCATTTGAAATTCTGCTGCATATTTGACCATTTTTTGTATTTCAAAACACTCTTTTTTAGTTCTAAATTTCTCAAACATTTTCAACAATCTGATATCCAACATACTCTAAATTATATTTCTGGCTCTGTCCCTAGTGGGGACAATAATTGTTGTTATCTACAGTTGTCTGTCTTAAAAGTTATCTTATGTACGTGTTTCGTGCATTGTCTGATTGTTAAGTGATACGCGAGATGTATTCGTTCAATACTAACTACATAAATTGTTATTCCTTCCAAGTTTATAACATGTAATGTTATTATAGATCTGTCTTGTAAATCAATGCCTCAATTAAGTCAGCTTACTATCAAAACTTAGTTTATTTTATTTTATTATTATTATCTATCATTAATAAGTAGTTCAACATTCAAATGTAATGTTTGTTTGTTGATCAAAAAGCCTAAAACTAACATAAATGTTTTAACCTTAGAACAACACATTATATCGATTGTATGCACCAAAATAGGAGTGATGCGACATATCACAAATGTTTGAATCCGAAACCAAATTGAAGAGCAAAAAGATGGCATAAAGAAACAAAAGAAAAGCATATAATATAAGATTAATTGTAAAAACTAACGATCCCCAAACATATATGTATAAGAAGTAACAGTCATTTTAGTTGGTCATCAAAAAGTATCGGTAAAATTTTTTTTCGTTTGCAATCCATTAACTTTGATAATTTTCAAACCAATATTTTTTGAAATTCCCAAAATACCCCTCTTCTAAAGTAAACGAAAATTTTCAGACCAATATTTTTCGTTTGCAATCAGTTTACAAACGAAAATTTTCTTTTACCGATATTTTTTATAAACTTAATAAAACATTATTTTTTTAAAAACAAGATTAGTTTAACGTCATTTTTTATGGCTTTTCCTCTAATATATGGAGTGAAAGAATGGGCATCCGATGAAGTAGAAGAAAGTGGGTGTGAATCGAGGTCGCTAGCTATTCATGTAAAAAGGGATGAGAGAGACATAGTTGTGATGATGATGAAGAATATTCTGAATAATTTGAACAATTTTTTTTGTTTGCATAGAAATGAGAACACATGCATTTACACATACACTTGCAATGTGATGCACATATACATATATAATCCAAAAAGTGGAGAAAAGTTTGGTTCCTTTTCATCCTCTTTGGAATCATCACCATAACCTACCAATATTTGTACTCTCTCTAAACTCTTCATGACATACATAATGCATATATAGTCTAGATAGAGAATAAATATGCATAAGTTGTTAGGGGGAGAATATTGTGTCTTGCCAAATAGGGGTATATATACTAATTAATCATCGTATTTGATTCAAAATATTAATCTATCAAATCGTAAGTATAAGGTATATATCAATTATTTATTTATTTTACATTTATCTGATATAAAACTGAATCTTATACATATAGACTCATATATGGATTTTGACATCATATTGCCATGCCAATACTTCAATGCCTTCATAAACACACAATAAAACAAAATGACATCTATCTTTTGTCTTCCCACCTCATCATATAATGAAGAAAAATGTAAGGATAATGCTGAAAAATTGCCGTGTATTTTGAAATTATGGTAGATTAATATCGTGAACTTATTTTTAGGTGTATCGTTTGATAAGTTCTGTTAAAACTAACAGAAATTATCATTTTAAATGACATATGAGAAACATGCATGTGTCCTATAAAGCTTTCAAAATACTATTGTTTAAGTCATTGTTGTCTAAGCACAGGCCAGGATAATAATAATAATGATTTTTCCTTCTCTTTTTAACTCCGTAACTAACAGTACATTTAAAAATAAATTTACGGTGCCAACTTATCACACAATCTGATACAACTTCAAAGTATACGACAATTTTATATCATTATCCCAAATACATATATCTATAAAGTTCATACGTAAAAAGTCTTTAAATATATATTAAATGGTAATACAATCACTTTGTTCTTGATTTGTGACTTAATTTGTTATAGAGAGCATTTTGACGCCAAGGCTAGGGCTGGTTCGTTTTCAATGCAACTCAATATAGCATATATTTTTAACCCTAATTAGGGTTTACAAATTCTCTTTGTAAAATACCACTTTTACCTCTTGTGCCTGACCATTTTTTTTCACAGTTCATACGCCATGACCATGCAACATATAAATAATAATTATATATATTAAAACCCACTATGCTCACATTCACATGCATGACCTGACATACCCACTCATTATACCCACATGCACCATGCAGTTATCTTAATCTCTGCACTTCTTCTACAGTGTAATAAACTATATCATTTCCAATAATTTTTAATTTAAAATATTCAAGTATATAGACTATGTGTTTTTAGCATTAGTATTTGTTGTTAAAATGGTTAATACCACATCACTGATAATGGAGATTGATATATATTGTGAGGATCATGTTCCCAATGATGCCATCATGACGTATTTATTACACAAATATTAGTATATATTATATTTATTTATGTATCCATCGACCTCCAATGTTGTAGCTACTTAAAGAACTCATTTTAGTGGGAATGGGAAAAGAGAAAAAGAAGCCACTTTCACTAATAGACCGATCATGCACATTGACAAGTTAATTGCAATTTGGACCCACCATTATAAGTTTTTAATTTCTAATCATTTTTGTGAGCTTTGGCACACCAAAATCATTGATCTTCGATCTCTTTTTATACGAACCTTTGCTTCCATAAACTCTAAAAAGTCATGATTTTGAGAGGAAGAGAAAAGAAGAAAAAAAAAGCTCTCATGCATGATTATTACGTATACGCCAATACATGTTGCTTAGTTTCTTTCACTATTTTTATATTCTCTTTTTTGGGGTCCCGGCTAACATTATTCACATTTCAACTTTTTTCTTCCATTTTCCTTGTAAATATGAAAAATCACTTAATTGGATTTGTGTTTTTCCTGTCAAAGAAAGAAAAGAGATATGTATTTGACAAAACTTGAAGTACTATTTACATTTGTTTATCTGATTGTAATAAGTGGATGGAAATAGAAGTTATAATCTGAGTAATTAAGAGACAAATAGTTACTCATCAGGGTTAGTCTATTAGTTAAGAAAGTTATTTTTGTCTTAGTTATCAGGCATTAAATTTTGGTAGGGTAACAATTTATTATTATTTATCAGTTGTCATTAGTTTATTTGTTTTGAGTTATCTCATATATTTATGTTATGAAGTCTTGTACGTAAACTATACATTTAAATGTGATTATATGAATTGTTATTTCTATCTAACTTAATATATATAATATTTATTATATAGAATTTAATAATTAGATGAATATATGGCGTGGAGTGATCTGATATATATATATATATATTTCTAATTTTATATAGATGAGAATGTCACGTGTTGTTTTGTACATATTGATAATGATATCATTCATTATTCTACCAATACATCATGCACCCACTCATGGCTTGACAAAGATTTCTATATTCATTTTTGATACATAGTTTGGGCCCTAAGTTACATGAGAGAGATATTGTGGGTGGGGGATGGAGGTGGCCACTAGCTAGCTAGCAAAGGAGGAAGATGAATCTTGAAGCTACATATACACATATATACATGTATGTATGAACATATGTGCATGATGATGATGGTGTGTGAAGAACATGAAGATATGAATATGATCCATCATACTTGAGTTGAAGCTTGCATGCATATATCAAGTCATATATGTGAAATCGAGTGTTACGTTTGTGTAGTAATTATGCATTTTCTCTTTTGCTACCACTCTCTTTTTCTAGGTCGGAGTAGGCTTGGTCATTTAAGGACAAAACAAACCACAATCTTGGATAAGAACTTCGACCTTAAATTCCTAGGTTAATTACCTGCAGCCTCTCGTGAACCAAAGAGAGGAATCATGTGCATTATACGAGATTTTATAAGGGAATAAACATATCAGACATTGATTCATAACGATATAGGTTAAATATTAGGGTAGGAATCTTGGTAGGACAATATTAGTTGTGTTGTCTTTTAGTTCTAGTTTCTAAGTGATACGCGTGCTATGTTTCTAATGATTTTAATTTTAGTGGGAGAGAAATATCAGGCCATGACTGGTTATGTTAAATTAGAGATTCACGAGCCAACTAATAGACTACTCAATGATAGTACGTGGTACATGAATCACCTTCAACAGAGAATAAAAATAGCTAATAACTTCCAATATGAAATAATGATACCTGGAGGACTAGCCCAACAAGAACCAAAACTAAAGAAACAACTAAATACACATATTGGTGGTCGGTCTCAAAAACTATGTCCTGACAACCCACCTCTAAAGCCCAAATATACGCTTATCGTAAACCATTTGCCTCGGCTAAGTGCAAGAGAAGATCCCCCGATCCTAAAATAGAATGAGTTGAAAGGACGGATGCGATATGGTATCTCGCAATAAAACTCCAAACCGATTATTTACTTTTGACTGAAACAAGCAGCATCCATGTTAATCATTGATCTCACCCTCAAAACGATCCACGTTCGACTCCTCACTTTCGATTGGACATGTCGACCCAAACCTAAGTACGCCCGTTGACCTTGGGTTCATTGGTGTGACCCGGTCATGGCGGAATTTCATATACTCTCTGCTAACCCCAAACACAGATAGCTCCCAAATTACAACATTCTGATTCTTCCAAAGAGATTAGCACATATGGGCCCACCACCTAGCCTTCTTAGATGATCTAGTCTAAAGCACACACTCAAGCATCTCCCAAACCATCGACCCATGAAAATTCTCGCTTGAAGACTCTATATAAGGATTTGGACATGTTAACCATGATGCCTGAAAGATGGTATTCTGTCTCCCTGTTTCAATAAGTCGTTTGACCTAACTTCTCACTATAAACTGGCTGGCCATTATGCTCCTCTACACAAAACTCGCGTTACCTTTAAGGGGAGCCTCTAAAAAGACGACTTAGGATTGTATCGAGCCTTAAGCACCTACCCCACCAGACGATCCTCCTTGGTGAGTAATGCCAAGATTGTTTACCACAAAGTGCAAGGCTGAAATCATGAAGTGACAAAGACACATACCATGATGTCCTCGTCGTATATAACTTGTCCAACGCTCTCCCAATAATGCTACTCCCAACTGAGCTTACTGGGTCATCATCATCTCAATATCCTTAATAAGACCCCGTGGTAGCATAAAAAATACTCATAGCATGAGTGGGGAATGCTTAAATAACTGTCTTTAGCAAAACCTCCTTGTCTGTCCTAGATAGCAACAAACTGTCCCAACTACTCAACTAATTGAGGATTCATTCCTTTAAGTACCCTATACCTTCTACCTTGCTCTGGTCGATCATGCTTGGCAACGGAGGTAGAGATATCCATGTTTTTCCTCATACATCCTCATAACGGTATAAATATGTTGGATGCCTAGCATCGGGAAATGAGACTAAAACGGTGTAAAATATGCATGATAGATAAAGCCTCCTCCTCCGTAGATCGTCATACATAATGCTATCATCTACAAAGAAAAAAAAGGATATCGAGGGAGCCTACCTGGCCACATAACATCCCTTGATCATCCCCTACCTCTTGGAATTTGGAAGCATACAAGGTAAAGCCTTCGTGCAGAAAAAAAATAAATTGTGAAATGGACTCACCCAGTCTGAGTCCCCATTGTGGCACAATTGGATCAAAAATTTGTCCTCCACTAGAGATGGCATAAGAAACTGATTGTACCCCTCACATGATCCACCCTATCCATCTCTCATGAAATCTCAACTTCCTTGAAATAATCTCTAGAAAAGACCACTTAACTCGATCATCATCTTTACTCATATCTAGCTTGACTTACATGAAGGTTGTATTCCTCCATGTCTTCCACTAAAGGTAGTGAAACACTTCAAAAGATATGAGAACATTATACGAGATGAGATGTCCGGGATAAATGCGGTCTAGTTCTCCGATATAATACCACCCAATAATGAGTAAAATTCACACTTTTAAAGTTGGTTTGAGGCTAAATAAAATAAAATAAAATTTCGAATCAAACTCAAATCAATTTCAAACTCGATTTACTTTGCCCTGATCTCCAAACCTTAAATAGAGTGTACTAATATATATATTTTCATCTCAAACTATTTTTGAGTTGTTATGATTAATGTAAAAAATGGAGAGACAGTGAGAGAGAGCAATGACATGTTTTGTTAGGCTGTAAAAGAAAATGATCAGCTTTACAGGCTATATATATGTATATATATCATCACTTTTGTTCAACATCTGCTTACAAATTAGCAGAAACAGGAAGAGGATGTATAATTTATTACCTAGTACACTCTTTTAACTTGACAATTCAAGAGAGAGTACAGTAATTGGGGGAGGGTGGGAGGCACATGTTTTTTTTGAAAACTTTTTGTTGTATAGTTATATACAGACAATATTATTGATTAGGTGACAATTTGATACATATTTAGATAAACGATCAATTCTAAACCATCAATAGAGGTTGTAAATGAGTCAGATCAAGCTTAAATTTCAACTTGCTAGTAAACAAATTTGCTCGATTCGAGCTCAAACTTAGTTTCAAATACGCTTATATAATTAAGATTATGTTCCGTTTGAAAATAAATATTGAAAATGAATTAAGTTCAAATTCATCTTGCCTCAACTTATCTAATTTACAATATATATATATAGTCTCGCTATCTACTATAAACCTATGTTTCGTTGTAAACTTGTGAATCCATATGGGCCGTTAGATCAGTACATCCAACGACCCAGAATGTAGGGGGATAATTGTAAATTAATTAAATTTAAAAAATGCATATTTACGATTTTGTCATGAATGAATCTGTTTTAAATCTGGGCCTTTAGATCAACTAATCCAACAGTGCAGATGGGTTCACAAGTTTACAACGAATATATAAGTTTACAATAGAACGTAATGTCGCATGAAAAACAACAAAAATGATATTGAAATTTCATATTTTAGAAGTATTACAAAACAATTTTATTGTCAATATAGTAAAAAAAAATCTCTTCCACTGCAGGTTGGTAAGACTATGTCAATGAGATTTAAGGTCGAGATGACAAATGATTTGAGTTCAATGATATTTTTGAAAGATGATATGACTAGAAACTTTATGATGTATATTCAATATTAAATAATAATAAACCTTATTTTTTTAAAGAGGAACAAAGTTCAAACTTTCTAAATTTATATTTCCTATTTCCTATCTCTAATATAGTATCAGAGTCGGTACCTCACGGACACGGGTTCAATCCCGCTTTCTACAAAAATATTTATTATTTCTCAATTTATCTCGTTTGCCCTTAATGGGCCTCTTATTATATCTCATCTTTACAAGTTCTTATCTCTCTCTTCTCAATGGGTTTTTATCTCTTCCCAAATTTCACATCCAACCTTGTAAACAGGTTTGTTCATGATGACGCATGTTAGAATATAAATATAATTGGACCTTCAATTATCAGCTTAAACTTTTAGTTGAATTAGTCCTCTAATACACACAAACTAATCCTAACAAACTTAAACAACATGAAATACAGAACAACTATGCACATGAAATTATAGAGAAACATGATAGAACGGTCTAATTTGTCCATCAAAAAAGTTGGTTTTGAATTACATTATTTATTAAACAGGTCAAATCTTGAACTTAAACTCAATCCAAACATAATATCAATGAATTTGAACCCGAACAAAATATTAACGAATTCAAATTAAATATTTAACGAGTCGAATTTAAATAATTATATAGTTTCATCCATTAGTTTTAAAATGATGAGATAGTAATACATGAATGAAATTACTACTTTATTTTTAGAGGAACTGATCAGATTACTGAATTTATTATTTTGGAAAAAGCAGAAGAAAATGAAAGAAAGAAAAACCCACGACGTTGTGTTTCAGATTTGTTGGTTTGTGTGGGGGAAAGAAAGCATCATCATGCATGCCAGTCTTTTGTGTTGATTCATTTCTTTATAATTACTGTACCTCTCTTTCTTATTTATTTATTTATTTCTATTTAACTTTTTCCATTATCAGTCTTTTTTTTTTTTCTGTTGTCACTAGCATTTATTTATTTAATATGTAGTATATTTTAAATATTGTCATCATGCCAGACCATACTGGTCATATGCAGTATAATATGGGCACCCTCCATTTTCTAATTCCCATTTGAGCTAATGCAACAAGATAAAATTACCCTTTCATTAGTTTTTTTTTTTTTATATAAAAAAAATAACTATCTCTTACCTTACCACTAATTCAACTAACAAATCTCATATTTTATATATCTAAGACACATAGGTTCTTGTTCTTCGATTAATTAAATACAAGATAGATGAAGTGATGGTTTATATCTTGAATTTACATTCTCTTAAACTTAAGTTTTGATGTAAAGTATTTTTTCGATAAATATGTAACGAGTTTTGTTTGTTGTTCTTTATAATTAATACTTGTTTTCTTAATAAATGTGATACATAAAAGTAGTAGAATTAGTAAAACAAATAAACCACGTAATTGAAAATTTTGATTATGAACTACAAAAAGATATCACCCAGTGTTTTCTCTCCGAGAACTCTTCCGTTAGGGTTTTTGCGCTACTGAAAGTTGGAGAGGGGATGAGAGTTTTTCTACGCATACTCTTTCCCTTTCTAATTCCTTTCGTCCTTATTGTTACTGGAGGCGGTCCTTGTAGCGGCTCCTCCACCGAATTTTTCTGTTGCCCAACCGTTTCTTGTCGCCTAGCACCCAACGTCGCCTCCCCTTCGCCCTGTCC
>JAYMSW010004026.1:0-11452 GCA_036897725.1 Erodium texanum
TGTCTCGGATCCTGGCGTGCTTGTGAAGCAGAGATCGCCGGACGGATTGGGTAGGATGTGCGGTCAAGACTAAGTCCACGGTTTGGTTCTTGAGAGCGTCGAAGACTTCTTCCGGCGACTTCTTCAGCTCCGTGACGAGCCTCTTGAGGGTTTCTTCGATATCCGATTCGGTGGGCGCCGAGGTCTCGTAGGCGAAATATCCCTTCTTCTGTTTGTTCCTCCGCCGGTACGCGATCTGGACTTCCTCGGCCAACTTGGCCAAGTTGAGCATGTGAGCGAAGGACTTGGTCACGACGATCGAATCTCCGGGATCCAAACCCATCAGCACATTGCCGAGCTCCTCCAGCTTATTCGGGTCTCTCTTCCCTTCGTACTCCGCCGAGAGCTCGTAGCATTTTTGAACCTGGTTCATCACATTCACAAACATCAATGTTCAGATGCAAATGAAGCTAACAAATCTAAAACATGAAGATCAAATTAAAATCGCGTCACCGTTTCTCTGAGTTCTTCTCCGTGCAGATCCTGCAAAATCTCCAGAAAGCGGTCCAATAACAGAGCATCGTATTCGACCAACTTGTCGTCGTCGGAGACCTTCCCCGGCGCTAATTTCCTCAATTGCGCATCAATTGAGGCCATCTTCTCCGCATTCCGTGGAGTCGCGGCCATTTTTCCTCCTCTAAATCACACACAGACACAGTCTCTGTTTCAGTTGCTCTGTTTCTCATCAACGCCGCAAATTATAGGTCTGGAACATCAAAATCGAAACCCAGATGAGGAAATGAAGATTTCGATCGATTCTGAGGATCGTGTTATGGTAAAAACTAGTGGGTCGGAAGGTGCAGCAATGGCGAATGCGAGAAATAGAGGATGTGAAGGTTGAAGATAGACGAGAAAGGAATGCTTCTGGGGCTGAGATCGCGAGAGAAAGAGAGAGAAACGGGAGAGAGAGACACGTGTCGTGTAAGCAGAGAGAAAGTTCGTTATTTTCAGATTCTATTTTCAAGTTAACTAATAACTACCTTCTTACCCAAACTGGTGGTCTTCGTTTCATTAGGCTAATTTTAATCTTTTCTATGGGCCTTGAAAACAAGTTGATGGGCCGGGAAGGCCCTCAACTTTTAGACTCTTTGAAATTGTAAATGAACACCGAAATCAAAATCTCAAGAATGCTTTCAACTCAAAAGAGACACATAGAAATCCGGCCCATTGGGCTTTTCTATGAGCAGGATGATTGTTATGAAGAAGCAATTTCTAACTTTTTATCAAAAAAATATGATTAAATGAGGATAATACAAATATTTAATCTTTAATAATAATAAATGAGTTGGTAATTAGATGATCAAAGGGAAGATTCACTTCACTTTCATCAAAAAGATATGTGGGGTAAGTGTCATCCACAAACCAACTTATCTTATGTTAAGTTATTCATTCTTTTCCCAAAGGACATCAACAAACAAACAACCAATTTGAATTTCATTTAATTATTTTGCAAATTGAGTTTGTGAATAATAATAATGATCAATATGTGGGACAATGTACAAAAATCCAAAACATGTATTTTTTCTTACTATTTTTGTCGACAATAGATGCAACACAACACAATATTGATTATATAATTAATTTAAAAAATCGTTTTAACAAAACAACATTATACTTACATGAGGATGAGACAGATAATAAGTAATTGAAAATAAGATTTATAAACCAATGCGTTACATCTGGGATCAATGATTCCATTGAAATGATTGTTATATGCTTAAAGGGTGGAGGAATGGGTGAATGTGTAACATGAGAATAGAAAGAGAAAATAAATATATTCTATGTTGTGTCTTGCTCATAATAGAAACATGAAATAAATAGTAGCATCATGAAAATGTGCTTAATTAATTACTACCCATACATATAATATATTATCAATGATAAATATATAGTAAAACCCTCAACCAACTTATAGTACACATGCACTAAATTTGCACATGTATAGAGAGAAAAATGTGGCCATTCATTACTCAATCATGACCTATATTTTTACTGGTATCATGATATCACAATATAATATCAAGTCATATTAGAAAAAGTTGAACACCAACATATTTTTCGATACTTAACTTTATAATGAGATTTTAACTTACTATTTCAACATGAAGCATGATGGGCATAGGAAGCACAACATCATGGTAAGAGAGATGTTGTTATCATACAGATGAGAAGTACCCATCTCACCAAGCTTTTTTCTTTGTTCTTTTGTTGATTTAGACGAATTGATAACACATAAAAGGGAGCATGGCATGAGGGTAAAATATATTGTACGTTCGTACTGTATATATTACCTTAAAGAAAGAGATATCGCTATAGTTTGTCGAAGGTGACGATGATGTGTGCAAAGGACATTTTTTACCTGAGATCCAAAGCTCGATGGAGACATAATTGGCAACAACTGTTCCGACAGGTTGCATGTTCATGTCATTTTTGGGTGCCATAATTTTCGTAACAAGTTATGTAATTATGGGGACCGGAGCGTGGAAATATGGAAAGATATTTTTGAGAAAGACAAGACCTCCCAACATGTATCTATGTTGGAATCATGATATTATAATACACTTATATAAATATTAAAATATCGAGTTGAAATCTTATTGAGAGGGTTTCATATTACAACATGGTTTTATAGTAATATATATGTTTGTTCTTAAAACTCAGTTCACGTGATAATTAATTTTAACAAGTTCATAAATACCTAATGACATATATTGCCTAACTTTCATCCTAACATTTTTTTTGTTGTTGTTGTTATCAATCATGCTGAGAAATACATTATTATGGTAATAATTATAAAATACTATTAGGAAAAACGGTACACGTACGATTGTTTTGTGGAGAGACATACAAATCAATAGACAGCATAGCATGTAAATGAATAGTCCCAAGGGAGCATATAAGAGGAACAATTCATTCATTGCCTTCGTCTTCACGTTTCGTCTTATATCTCCTCTCTCTTTCTCTCTCTATGGCTATAAGAGCTAGAGAGAGATATGATGGTGAAAATTGGACCATCCTTGCCACGTCATCATCTCCTATTGATGATGTGTGATAACTGGCTAGCAACAAGGCTACAGTTAGTTTCCATGTATGTGATTTGATGGTGTATAAGTTATAAGATGAAAAAATAAAGTTAAAACCTTAACCAATATTAACTGATTTAGGGTTTTGCTTTCAGAATTGAAGGTTCAGAAAGGAGAAATAACAATTTGGATGCAGATGCTAACCAAATCTAAGTGTGAGAATTTGAATGTATATATATGTATTAGTGTAGTGATTTTCACTAATGCATATTTATGTGGGCATCTTTTGCATGGGACCCTCTCCATAGATCAAATGATGGCAAGTAAGAATTTATATGTAATGTTGAAGAAAGCATCCACATTAGGTTTAAAGCCAAAATAGGATCACATGCTACCATAATCTATACTTATTTCTATGACAAATGATTGTGGGTGACCTTTGCCGAGCTTCTTTTTTCTCATCATCCTATATATACAAAATACAAAGATGGATTCAAATTACAAATCATTCATATAAACTACATCATTTATAACAAATCAAATCATGTGTCAAAACAAAATATATAGCTTGAGAGAAAAAAACTGTTGTAATTGGTGGTTTGCACTTTTGTCATGATTTTTTTTTAAATATTGTATATATCATTCGATGATCTTATATTATGTCAATATTACAGACTCCTGATGACAGTACATACTCGAACATAACTCACGTCCTATCAAAGAGGAAAACACTAACAAACATAAACAGATTCTAACACAAACAACCGTAACTAGTGCATCAAACGTACCATGAAATAACTCAAGATATATAATTATAGATAAAGATACCGTTACTAAGACTCAAACCCTAATATATATGTATCAATTACCTCATATTATTTCCATATGCATCGATAATATATTAGGTTTACGAAGTGTCAATTGGTCAATTTATCAAAAAAGAGTAGGTTAGAGATAATAAAAAGATCCAATCGAAGTTGGAGAAAAGAAGTATATAAATGCCTAATTGGAATTTAAGAGAAAATGTTTCACAAATATCATTTTTAGGAGTTAAACCCCAATTCCAAAGACTCGAATTCAAATACTTAACCAACCTGATAAATGAACTTGGGTACTTAAAATAAAGAATGGGAATATAGGAATTAGAATGGTGTATTTGCTATTACCTTGAACATAGGCATAGAATAAGTGTTGATATTTGAAATATAGATATAGTGGAAGAGTAGGTGAAGAATATGTATTATATATATCGAGACTCTCATAATCTTCTCTTGTGGATCTGCAGCCATTTTGCTAGTCATGTCATGAAAACGGTAAAGGAAAGCCTCATGATGATGAACAAAATGGTCCCCATCAAGTCTATCGCACAAGTACGGTTTTATATATAGGGACTAACATTTGAAAGTATTAGTGCATGCATGTTATAAGGACTATTCATTTTGCCCTTACAACTCAAAAATGCTAAAAATGGTATAAAAAAAAATATATATATATATATACATACGGCCATGCATTTATTCATCCTATCCTCATTTTCTTGGTTTCGATTTATATGCAAGTAATTAACTTATTAAAATGAATCTATTCGGGCTACTTTAGTGAGTAAGAGAGTAATTATCTCTCTTATTATGTACGAATTCATTGTGTTGTTGGTGCGTATTGGTTATATTGTTAGGTCTTGTTTGATTGTTAAGTGGTACGCGAGTTGTGTTCATTCAAAACTGACTGCGAGAATTGTTATTTTCACTGAATTTAGAGTCTGTAATGTTATTGCCTTATATGCTCAATATGTATGTCTTCGTGTTCATAATTGATATATAATATATGCGCTATTTATTTAAAAAAAACATATTAAAATAGAGAGAAATGGCAGTATGCTTTGATATATGCATGCAATGATGCTCTATGGGTTAGGAAAATTGAAAAGTTAAAAAGTTAAATAAGAAAATTGAAATTAACTTTAATTACTAGATTATAATTTTAACGGTTGAGATGTCTATAAACTTATGATAGGAACTTTATAATGTTAAGCTAAATTTCCGAACTTGAGTTAAGAAAATAAAAACATTTTATGCACCGTTAATAGATAAAATGTTTTTCAGTTTTTACTTCTTATGTATATAATAAAATTCAATTAATCCTTTTTATGATAATTAGATAGTCAAGGTAAATATCAACTTCTTTTGAAGACTCAAAAGGTACATCATTGACTATTTCAATCGTATTGAGTGAAAGCATCGAGAGTGATACTAAAATCATTTTACTACAGAAGTATAATATGACACTATACTTGTAATAAGGATGCTTAATAAACGATCTGTTACATCTTAATTATTATTATTCACTAAAATTTAGGCACATCAATATGTATAAGTATCATGCTTACACATTATTAACCACGTGTCATACTTATTAAAATAAATGGTATATCTAATGGAGTATATATATGGTGTTTGGTGGGACAATCCATAGAAGAAAATGACTGAAGAGTAGCATCTAGCTTAGAGCTAGAGCCATGGAGCATGGTTTTGACATATATGTTTATGACTGATTGATCTATCATCTGTTAATTAATTAGGTGGAAAAGCACGTTCATGCCAATCTCTTGCTACCATTCCGACTTGTCACTCGACTGTCACGTTACGAGGAATGTATATGCTACTAGACTCATTTCCAAAATATATATAAGTTCATAAAGTTTGTTCTGGAACTTTCATGTTTGATTTTGGAAGCATTATTGTATACGTATTTATTTTGTCTCTTACCTAAATTCTCAAAATTAGAAAAAGAAAGAGATTATATTAAAAAATACAAGGTATTTTCATGACATATAGAACATTATAAGTTTTTTTTTGATGGACTAAAATAATCAAAAAATTTATTATTACAACAAAATGTGATGCATAACACTAATTTGTAGAATAGTTTATATGTATATAAATATCACGTATATACAATGAAATGAATTATTATCAAGTTAGATGCATTATTAAAAAAGTACGAGCTAGTCGAGACCTAGTGAACTGTGACAAGCGAAAGGAAGTGACTAGTGAGTTGTAGGTTTAGGTTAATAATGGTAATTAAGCATAGACCTAAACTGAAATCCAAATTCTATACAATAATTGTATGTTTTGGCACTATTCCAAGAAAGAGAAAAGAATTGAAGAAGGGAGAGAAGGTATGGATGGTACTGTACCCTTTAATTTCTTTCTTTTTTTCTTTGCTTTATTTAGAAAAAAATAAATCGAATTGAATATATAATTATATATCTATACCATTACCATTACCATTACCATTACCATTACCATTACCAATATCGATATTGATATCATTTCATTGAAGAACCAAAACCAAGAGCTTGCTACACTGAGCTCAAGCAACAAGCATGTCAAGCCCAAGAGGAAAGGACATAGCCGAGGGCTCGTCAAGATCTCCCGGCGGCGGCGCTCCGGCGACGCCGAGCCGGTACGAGTCGCAGAAGAGGAGGGATTGGAACACTTTCGGGCAGTTCTTGAAGAACCAGAGGCCTCCGGTGCCGCTATCCCAGTGCAACTGCAACCACGTGCTTGACTTTTTGAGGTACCTCGACCAGTTCGGGAAGACTAAGGTTCATCTCCAAGGCTGCATGTTTTTCGGGCAGCCCGACCCGCCTGCCCCCTGCACCTGCCCACTGAGGCAGGCCTGGGGCAGCCTCGACGCCCTCATAGGCCGTCTCAGGGCAGCCTATGAGGAAAACGGAGGCTCCCCGGAGACAAACCCGTTTGCCAGCGGTGCAATTCGAGTTTATCTCCGGGAGGTCAGGGAGTGTCAGGCGAAAGCCAGAGGGATTCCTTATAAAAAGAAGAAGAAGCAACAGGCGAGCAAGCTCGGCCTTGGATCGAGCATGGATGATTCTAGTTCCACCATGCAGTTCCCTTGATTTCCAATTGCAAATTGGTAAATATATTCCATCACCTCTTCTATATTTGTTGCCCAAGTTACTAACCGATCTCGATCTGATATATGTGGTCTGCTTTTATTAATGATCTTGTTTGTCGTGTTAACATATAGAAGATGTTGCTAAATTTGCAAAACCCTAAAAAAACAATTTCTTCCATATCAAGAAGTCGTTTTATATCTTCTTGGCTTACTTGGGTCTGAAAGAACCATTGATATTGAGGGAAAGGAGAGAAAAATGTAACCCTAATTAGAAGATCAAATTTCAATGAGCTCATGATTACTACTATAGTTTGATTTCTCTTTTGTCATTCACACACAAATCATTCAAGAGCACTGTGTTTGGTGCCTACAATAATTATTTTTTTTTTTATAGGATTCTATTAACTTTTCCCCAATTTGGATTTTCTTGAGATTCTGGAGATTTTGTGCTGCATTCATGGAGCAATTGATTTACCAAATGTATATCCTCTTTTTAACCTAATTTGAATTAAATAAGAGGGCATGATGATCAGCTATAGGATTAGGAAGCTATATATAATAATGATTGATTAAGTATTTAAGCTTTCAATTAATTCTTGTTTAATCTATCCTTCATGCAAGCTTTCTTACTCCTTGATCTGTGATTATAATAGTAACAATCTCATCGTTGGAAATCTTTTAGACCCTAATGCCAATTTTGATTAATAATTACGGTTAATGATGCACCATGGACTGGCTTTTTCTCTAGTGCAGAAGATCTATTGCAAGGGCATTTGTGTGAATTTATCATCTGTCCTCTCTCACTATTTAGATTTTGTTTTTGTCCAATATCAGATTGTGTGGGACACTACAAGTTTATTCGATTTCTAAACGTAGATGTTCTTTTGGATGAATTTGGGACCTTCTGTTTTTTTTTCTTTGCCAAAACGTTGAGCTTTGATTCAAATCCTATCTACATATATGCATTTATATGTATAAACTCTTATGTTGATTTTTATATAAGCTTGTGTTTGAGATTTGATATTATGTAAGTCTGATTTATAAAATAATCGCTCATTTGTTATTTAAAATCAAAACTTTGAGACTATATATGTGTATGCATTATCATAAACTTTTGGAAACATTTTGCTTTAAATAGCAAAGATATCTAATTAAGGGTGTGATAAGGAACTTTTGGCATATATGATTATATGCAAAGGTTCCCTCTCATTATTGCATGACCAAATAAATCATAGGATCAGCAATGCAGTAAATTAATTGAAGAGAAAATAAAAAATACAATTACAAATAACAATCATCTATACACTTATGTGATATTGAAGCACTTGTTTGATATCATGGAATATACATATATATGTATATATCATGATGATTTTTATATAAACCTGTTGATACAAATTTCACGATCTTCTTCAGACAAAATTAACCAAAAACTGAAACTAATAGTCGCTCGATAGTTTATATATATCTTGCATTAGAAATTCATGCATGCAATGATGGAATTGTATGGTGCAGGTGGGAAGTGAAGGAAAGAGAAGGGAGAATAGGAGAAGTAAGGCAAAGACTAAAACAGCTTTGGAGGAAGCTGGAATTAATTAAGCAGTTTCCATCACTTTTTGGTTACTGCTTTATTTTGCCCATTGCTATATGTATAAGCCACGGTATGGCATATATTTGGATCATGCAACCTAATTAAATAACTCTCATGAGAAGAGGAGCTACATATGACTCCATTTAATTTGTTTTCTATATATATATATATATGGTCCAGAATTTGTAAGCATTTATAAATCCAGCTCTTAGCTATTTTTCATATGATCATCTCTAGCTATGTTTTATATATACTTTTTTCCGATTTAAAATTCTCAAATCTACCAAAAAATAAACATGTTTCGATTCTTTCTTTATAGTACATGTGATGATATGCACATTATTCTTTCATTTTCCTTGTTATGCAAATCGAAACCTTATACTATTATTCTACTACATGTGTATCTTCTCTTCGTTGATTTTTTTTTTTAGTAGGTGCCCGAGCTATTTACATATAAGTAATAAGATGTTGCAGAACCTGTGTTGTGATAAACAGTCGTGTAGATAATGTTGTTAGACTCGGGCACCTTGGCATTCTCTAGGTGCCCACATGAATATGACCTAGGTTGTGTACAAGGCCCCAAAAAGACGAAAACAAAAACAGGAGAGCTAATCCAGGTTCCAAAACAGAAACTGAGGAAGGACAACCAATACTATTCAAATTATAGGTCCTTGTTCTAAGACCACTGCCCAAATAATTAGTACTGGCAAAAGAGAACAAAAAACATTTGTAATTCACTATACACACCTGAAAGTGAAGACCAGTCGTGTTTACAAAGCTTTTGGGATTTGAATCGCTCCAACTTGAGTTGAAAGAAGCAATTAGGATCACTAGCAAGAAGATTTGCTGCTCAAGCTTCAATTCCTGGTACCATTTGGCTGGCAAGTCATTCCCGTAATTAAGCCAAACTCTTGTAGATTCTGAAGCTAAAATCTGCTTAAGCTTATGGCATGTTGTAAATAGGAACAGCCTGAAGTCGTTGGAAGGTCATTCTCCTGAGTAACTATCTGTTTCATTGAGGAAGAGAATGAACGAAATTAAGTTTAGTTACAATTTTGCAGACCATGTAACCAATGAAGCAAACAAAACACTATCCATAGACGAATATAGGAACTGAACTATCAGAATAAGCATTACAAGCTTGCCATCTTCCTTAATCAAGCAACTATTTCAAGTTTCATTATTATACCTACAAATACAAAACTACATTTGAATTACTTATTGATGATTAGGGTGGGCTTAAGAGTCTGCAGGCAGAATCAATAGAATCTTATCACAACCTGAATCACTCATTGTTGTAAGAAAAATGTTCAGGCATAACATATACGGAGGAATCAAAGCTAAACTGGTTTGGGACAGAACATTAAATGGATACCACTGCCCACATATGCAGGGAAACTGATATGTTCACCAATGCTCAAGACGAAACATCCACAAAATGTGAATACAGGAGACACTTTTCTATCACGGCATAAATTGTAAGGTGGGAGGACAATTTTAAATATGCTAATAACTATTTGGAAAAAATGGAAGCTACTCAGAAGACGGTCTAGTACTAAACAGCAAGGATATCAGGCTCTAGGGAAATCCTGCCATTTGAGACCAAATTATATCAAACCCAAATCCAAAATCGATGTAAGAGCACAAGACATTTAGAGTTTGATACTTTATTTTTCACCACATACCCCCATGATCTCCATGTATTATCTTACCAAGTGATTGTAACTAACTAAAATCAAGGATGTTATTGGCCATTCATAACTAATTAACTTCGAAGATAAGAAACAAGACACTTATGTTAGGACACCCGATTTTGGAAAGTGAGAAACTTATTTTGGGACAGGGGGAGTACGACAATAGACTACTGAAATAACCAGAGTGGTTCAGATTTAAGCTTTCCACCAAAAGTCTTATCATCCTTGGCAAATTGCAGTTAATGGAGTTGGTTCAAAATCAAAATAGTTTTATCAAAAACAAACTTTCTCAGACTGAGCCCCAAACACCCACCTCCAATAGGATGAACAGGGGAAGAATCTCCTTTGAAAAATCTCCGCCTAAGTATATACAAGCAGACAAGATTTCAACATAAGCCCACAACTCAAAACAATACTGCATATGGCCTTGTGAATTATGGCGAAACTAAAAAAAGTTGCAAATCTTCCACTCTTTTTATATGTGATGATTAAAATCAAATGTCCAGGGGTAGGATCAAGCTACGTGCTGCATGCATAAGTGACTGAAATTGTAGCTTTCACCATTTCGAAACTGTAATGATTTATCTATAACCTCACAAGGTCCAACATCAGTTACATCAGCAATCAAGTGTTGCACGGGCCTACTGTCATCTCCTTAAACCCCTCAATTTGAAGAATTTTTACATAATCAACGGGCTTTTTATTCCATAGCTTTCCCCTATAAGGATAAACACCTTTGTTCTTCCCGTTGGATGGCAAATTGGTTTCTCCAGAAGTAGACATCCCTTTCACCTCAGGTAAAGCAAATATTTCTGAGTACCTCGCCCAAAACCATTCCCTACACTATTATGTTTTCTGTTTCCGTCTCGATTTCAGTTTGGTTATGGGAATTAAAAACCAAATTCATCAATAACACACTTGAAGACAAAATACTAATCCACCAATACATGTAAACACTTGAAATTTCAAAAGTTGACAGCATTATCATATCAACAAATAGGACAGTGAAGAGAAAGCTGAAAGAAGAGTGTCATCAAACTCACCAGCAGCCCATGAAGAGCGCTTTGCTCGCTTGATCTTTTGAAGCTGAAGCTGAGTCTCCATGAAAAATTGCATCCTCTGGTACTCCAAATCCTTGGCAAATTGCATTCTCTGCTTCTCCAATTCTATCATCTGCCTCTGCTTAG
>JAYMSW010004027.1:0-11452 GCA_036897725.1 Erodium texanum
CGCCCGCCCCCCCCCCCCCCGCCACTTTTAAGGTTTAGTTTTAGTGTTTGGGTTTAGGGTTGAGAGGGTATTTTTGAGAAAAATCAACCCTTCTTCATCCAAATTAACGGTTAAGGTGGTTTTTTGCTAATTTAAATTCGTTTAGGGTGAGTGTTTGGCACGAAAGGTGAACTAAGGTGAGTTACTACAAATGAAAGGTGGAAGATGGGGTGTATATGCACTTACCCCTTAATTATGTTACTCGGTCATGTCATATTTAGGACACTTTGTCATCCCTAAGAGCATCCATAGTGATAAATTTGGATGATAGTTAATTTTGTTATTGAGGAGAGAGAAAAGAAAGAAGGTCATCCCCACTTTGATGATATTTAAACATCAAGAGTTGTGGGTGAAGTGGTAGAGACTTTATGTAATATGCATGAGGTTATTATTTCCAATCCTCAGCCCTGTGATATTGCATTTCCTATCTTTCTGATAAAAAAAAAGAGATGATATGTAAATTACCGACGGAAGAAATTACTAAATCGAAATAACTTAAACATTGTTAAAACTATTGTTCATCAGGTAAATAAGTGCAGCTAATCAGGTCTCAATACATATTGATATGCTTCATATAGTCCGTCAACTCACTCGCATCCATGTTGGATTGATTTGTACTTTGCAGTTGTTCAAATTTCAGCGCATAACATTCTTGCTTATTGTCAAGTTGACATGAACCAACAAATCTATATGCTTGCTCTTTGCCTCCAGGATTCGGATCTGTTCAAGATCCATGATCATACTAGAAATTGGTTTTTTTACCTTTCCATTTGGTCTTCTTCTGGCCAGGTGGGCGTAGTGTGGATGAGGCCACCTCCCAATCTTCACCCATTAATTCGGTACATAGAGACAAGCTATGCGGACCAGATGCGCCCAGCCTAGACTTATTCAATCTGTTAAACTCATATATGTCCTTCCATTTGGGCTCAATCTGGAGAGTGTAGAACTAATGCCTAGCTTGAAATGATTTGGGCTTTGCAATCTTCAAGTACTTTTCCACTGTTTTTGGTAGATGATATCATCTGAGGTGTCGCTCATTCCGGTTTCTTTCAACTGCTTAAAAATCCCAAGAAATAGTTTCACTCAGCTGTTCATCTTCGATCAACAATCCTTCATGGTTTTGTGACACATCTGATTCTTTGGTAATGTGTTGTCCTCCGTATAGCACTCTGCTTGGATGAACCTCTAAACGAAGTTTGGTTGTTCCCTCTACACGGGTTCGCTGATTGATGAAGGCAACAAGCTATCAATCCTTCATCTTCTGCTTCTGTCTACCTTGCGATACAGACGCCTACTCTGCCACCTCGTCCTCGTGCTCGTCCTCTTGTCTTTTTGCTTGGGCAGCATCGAAAAACTTGACTATGACCCATAAGAAGACATACCACTCTTCTAACGACAAGGTACGAGGTCGGTTTGGGGATCAAGCTCGGGGTCTTGACTAGGATAAGGCTCGGGATAGTAGCCCTCAGTGTCAAAACCAAAATAATGAGCCTTAGAGTTGGCCGGTTGTGTCTGAGTTTCTGGGATGACTCCATTAGGAAACACCTCGAAATCCTCATCGAGCATTGAATGTTCCGATTGGATATGACAACTGTGAGGCATAGTTGAAAGAGAAATGAGAGAGTTGAAAGTAAGTGAGAAAGAATGTTTTTTTTGTTCTAAGCATTTGTTGGAGTTCAAAGGTGTGTGAAGAAAGAATGAGAGGTAGTATTTATAAGAGATAAATATAATATTTTTATTATTGATTTTGCATTAAAAAAATTTTTCCTAAAAATTGACTGTTGGGCTTCGAACTGTCCTGCCTGGTGTCTTACCCCGATTAGACGATACTAAATCTGGGGTTGCTTATCCGAGGTCGGTTCGGCGATGCAAACAACTTCTAATCAGAATCATCGAAGATCACATACTCACAGACAGCGAGCTAAGGCCGGCCTTTAGCCTTCGATGGCGATACAAGGACTCCAAAGCAACGACTGCGGTGCAAACAACAGTTGATATACAGATTAGGCATATGATCTATTTGACTAGTCAGTCTTTTGAGGTTCAGTGTCTAGTATATTATGAATTCTGGTTATAGAAGACCCAATCGGATGTTCTCTATGCACATGTAATGCTCCCACATTGGAGTAAATATGGAGTTAAGGAAGATGTGCTAGCTCCTTGAAAAATCCCATTCTTTCCAGAGCAAAAAGTTGGGTACACTTTCTGCATCATGAGTCAAGCACTGACCCATACAAAATCCAACCTTTTAAATCCAGAAAGAAGCCAAAGTTAAGCACAATAGACTTCTAGCTATACATAGAATTCGTATTTGAACTATAATGAAAGGAATGAACTTTTAGAGTCAAGCACTGACTCTAAAAGGAGCCGATAACTTGAGTTCACAACATATGGATCCTTCCTCTTCCATGCAATAACCGGAATCAGATAAAGCTTTGAACAGGAGCCGATAACTTGAGTTCATATGCAGCTTGGAAACAGTCCGATGCCTGTCGCAAGAGTCCTTCCATTTTGGATATCCTTCCCAGGTTCATCCATGCTTCATACTTTGTGGGTTCTAATCGTATAGCGTTCATCAGAAAACTTCTCGCAATGGGGAGTGATTGGCTGCCAAGTTTAATCAATACTTCTGCTGTTGAGACAAGGCTTGGAACATAATCTGGTTCTATTGCCAATGAGATCGCGAAAGAAACCAGCGCTTCCTTGTGTAGTGATTGAGCTTCAAATAGCACTCCTGCAGGTATTGTTTAAGAACATTGGAATCACAAATTTAGCATGATATGATCACTTAAAAGAGTTGATGCAATGATAGCATTATACCTGTTGTATGCCAACTTCTTGGAGAGTAAATTTCAATTGACTTGGCTTTGTCTGCACAAAGTTTCGCATCAGGCCAAGAACCAAGCTTTGTATACACAGCTGCCAAATCCTGCCAGGCTTCCATTTCCACTTTTCTCTCTGCTACTACCTGTTAAGGACCCAGAGGTCAGGGTGGGAATGATTTATGCTTCAGACATAGATAGATGAACCGAAAGTTCACGACTTTAATCTGGGAACCCTCTGGGTAAGTTTACCAGGACAGAACTTGGATCAGTTTCAGACAAGAATGACTTTAATCATCCATTTCATGTATGCACTTATCATGCACATCATATAAATACAAGTTTCGCATGCTTAAACCAAGAACTGAATCTGACAAAATGGCATCAGCTAGCCCTTTCCACAGCACACCACAGCTTCAAATAAAAGTTAAAAGTAATATGAATACATCGTTTTGGGGGACATTTTTTACTTCAAAAAGATGTGAACATATATATCATACAACTAATCAGTTTATTTTTGTCAAGAAAAGAAAAAAGAAAACACACCTCAGTACTGAAGTTTTGAGCTTGATTGCAGTTCTTTGCTTGAATATCCCTTTGTGCTCGAATCACTGCTAGCAAGATTCTATAGGTTTCTATCGCTTGCTTGGGCCGCTCCTGTGCAATTTGCAGCACAGCTTTCAATCTAAGAAGTTCTAACTGATCCATACTCCCAGCCTCATCCAAAGCAAATTCAACTATGTTTTCAGCATCCTTGAACCGCTGCTGTGCAGAAACAATGAGTGCTAAGAGCTTCCAACCTCTTATTGAGCTTCCAGCTACCATATCAGAGTAGGCCATTGCATAATCAAAAGCAGCATCCAAGTTCCTTTGCCCTGCATTTTCCACTGCAAGGCTAAACATCACTTCTAGATCATCCTTCCCATTTTGAGCAGCACTGTTTAGAGAGTTCAATGATTCTCTCTGTAGATGAACTCTCTCAGAATCAGACACAGACAATCTTGCTGCATTCCCATAGCATACACCGAGGAAATTATGGGCTTGACCCTTGAAAAGCTCACATTGATGATCCACCTCTTCAACCAATTTACGAGCATAACAAATCCCTTCATGAGCATGTTTGGGATTCTTGGAACATAATTTTGCACCCAGTAAGAAAGAAAGGAAATGAGGTTTATGCTTTGCTTCAGAACTACCTGTAGACTTTTTTAAGAGGTTCAAGGCTACTTCATCCTGACCTGCAGCACTATAACAAAGAGCAAGAAAATACCATCTCTCAGCTCGACTAAAAGTACCAGGAAGGGCCTGTTCCACATGGTCCGCTAATATCTGACATTGCCCAGTAACAGAGAGTACAAAACTAAGATGATCCAAGATTTCTGAATCCCAGTTTATTTCTTGAAATGTTGCCTTTTTCATCAGTATTAACAACAAAAGGATTGCTTCCTCTATATTACTTTTAGGGGTAGTTGGGCCCAGTACTTGTAATTCAGGTGGAATGCTTACTTCAACACCGCCATAGAGTAACATGGCAGCCAAGTCTTTTTGCACACCAGCCAACCTTTGGGGATCAAAATTCCAAGGCTTTACTAGAGCTCTGCGATATGCAGTGATAGCTTCATCTAGAAATCCCGCTTTAGTCCATAGAGTAGGGAGCAACTCTAGTGCTTTGTGAAACATCTCCTGCAACTTACAGTCTTCACCAAAGCCCTGGGGCATTCCATTAGGCAGTGCTGCTTCTACTGTATCCAGAATTGTTTTACACTCTTTAGCAGCCTCTGATGAAAGAGATAGTGTCAGCACTAACTACAGCTATATCAAATTGCAATACAAAACCAATCTAGCTCAGTCCACTCACTGCAGTTCGATTTATTTTGACCTTTAGGCCTTATACCAAAGATCAAACTACTAGTACAAAAATTAAAGCATCTTGCCCTCAGAGACCAATCATGTTTTCCAAGCAATACTTTGGATGTTATCAATGAATTCTGACAATGCTAGAGAACCTCTTCAAAGCACAATCAAATTTTGAACATATAAAAAGGGTCATTTAATATACCTATATACCGCCCAAGCTCTTCAAGTGATTTTGCTTTAAGCAAGATTGCTTCAAGGAGCAGGCTCACAGAATGCATTGACATTACATTCAGAGGTACATGATCTGCTTTAGAGCATGGCTTCCGTAGCTGAGTTCTCTCAACAATAGCCACTGTCATTTTTGGAGTCAGCCCTCTAATGTCAATGCCCTGAAACACCTGAAGAGCGGCATCAAAATTCCCTCTTTGGTACTCAAGCCTCCCCAACAATGCCCTGGCTTCCTGAACTCAGTTCACACAGAACATTATCAAACCATCATTAGCTCAAGCTATATGAATTTGTGAAAACAACTTCCAGAATAGAACTAGGAACCTACCTCATAGTTCAAGGATAGAGCTTCTTTCAGTGTAACTTCAGCTTCATCAACCCGATTATCTTCAATTTTGGAGTCCCATTCGCCGGTAGTCCTTGAAGACAGGCAGCCGGCTGAGAAGTCTCTTGTAGCAAGTGACTCCGGGGACTGTGGTGGGTCCTCAAACTTGAATTGCTCACCAGAACACGCGCACAGCATCTTATCAAGGTTTGGGATCTCTTTTATGTGTAAAAATAAAAAGCAACAAACTCACTAGTCAGTGAGCTCCTATGGACAATATGAATCAAATTCTCAACCAAAACAGGAAACCCATTCCCCTTTTGAACTAGAATCACTAAACACGAACGGATTGAAGCCTATCTACAACAAGGTGACCCCAAAATCAACCAATAAGCATAGTTTCAATTCGGCTATGTATGAAATCGTAACAATTAGACCAGCTAAATGACAACAAGGCCGATTTGATTCCCCAATTAGAGAGATACAGCCCGAAATAACACACTCCAAAGCTTATCAAAGCAACAGCTCGGAAAAAGCATCTGAAATGAAATATTGGGACAAAGAAGAAGAAGACACGAGAGTCAGGAGGAAAAGAACAAAGCAACCGCAGATGGTGAAAAGAACGAGACTCAAAAAGGGAACAGAGCTTTGGATTTACCACCAAAAACCCAGGAAGCCGATCCGTAGTAGTCGTGATGGTCCAGCTACAGCTGCCAAGCCATGGAACAAAAGGTGCGCGAGAGGTCTCTGTTTTTCGCTCTCAATTCCTGGGTTTCTAAAGATGTGTTTGGAAGTTCGCAAGTCACTAAATGCACGGACACGAAGAGTTGTCAATAGATGGGTATGAGTATGTGGAGGTGTCACGAACAGAGGTTGAAGACATAAGGAACGCACCCTTTCACTTAAAGGACTTAACCACGTCCCCACAAGCCACGTCAGATCATGTCAACTCAGCTGCAACAGAATAAGGAATTGGGTGGGAACGCAACAACTCTCAACAGAATTGCTAGCAACTAAGGCCGTTGCAACCGTAGAAGGCCCGAGAAGGTTCTAGATGTTAGGCGAGGTATATAATCGAAATGGGGAATGTAAAGAGTCAGTTTTTGGAAATTACTTTATACTTTCCTCTCTGGTGAGAGTGAGTTAATCAATAAAGAGAAAGTCTGTTGGTGAGGAAGAGAACCAAAGTGTTCATCGTAACAGGAGGCAACGTACAGAATGACATATATGCATATAGCTTCTCTGTAAACAAATGCTTTTGCTGATTGGACTTAATTACACAATCAAACCAAGTATTTGAATGCTTATCACCACGTAAAACCAGAAGTCAACAACACTATTCCAAGTAAGTAGTCTGACAAGGGTGTTTTTTTTGTGTATACTAAAATGACTTGGATTTAGAGGAAAAAGAGAAGAATAAAGAGGCTAAAAATAGTCAAGAATTGCATCCTCAAGTCACAAAATTTGGGAAGATGATAAATTACCTTTGAAGAGATTATTTCCAACAATGTGCAGTCTTTGTTCATCCAAAAGTAGTCGTTGTGTTTGAAGTTATTTCTCATTTGTTTACTATTAGAATGGAGTCTGCATATTGGAGATGGAAAAGAGAAAGAATAGAGAGAAGGCTTCAACCTAAGACATTGGAAACTGCTTTAGGGTCTGCAAAATGGAAGGTAAGTGCGGAGATTCTGTTCTATAAACCAGTCAGGCATAGACAGTTCATTGAAGACCAAATTTCTTGTTGATTAAGGGAATCTTTCAGTGAACAAGAACGTTCGGTAAATTTGGATAAAGAAGAAGGAGATGATTTGGCGCAATGCGTGGATACAGCCAAAGATACATCTACTGAACTTAGACCTTTTGGGAGAACAATAACCTTAAGGGAAAAGAAGAGGAACCTGATATTAATCTGAATAATATGAGTTTTCGTGAATATGTTAGTGTTACTGATAAGGTTGTTGAACACATTATAATAATAGAACCATAAACGTTATGTGTTTTGTATGTTAAGAGTTGTGCATCACTATCACTTTGTTTGCATATACATTCACATGAACGCTTACAAGTTGAATGTCGTGTAGCTCTTGGACCGGGTTGGTGGATTTCATACGATCCTCGACATTTGTAGTTTCGTTCTTTTGTATGTAAATTGGGAAGTCTCTTGCCAGTGACAGCAGTGCCTTTCGTGCTTCATGATGTGAATGAAAGGTAACTATTAACTTTACGGACTTATTATCGATAAAAGAATTGATGAAACATAGCGGACTTGGATCCTCCCTCCTCTTATTCCATGGCAATTCTTTAACAAAACCAGTGGGATCCTTTTATAGTTACCACTAGGGAATATCAATGCTCTTCGCGCGATGATTATTATTGTTGATTAATTTCTAATATTTGTTTGTTTTGATCATTTGTTGGAATTGTATTTTAATATATTTTGTGATCATTTGCTGGAATTATATTTTAATATATTTTGTGAGTTTATTTTTAACCGTAAACAATCTATTAATAGTAAAAATGGAAGCATAAGAGAGCAAACATTACTGTAACCATGAACATAAAGTAGACAATCTATTAATAGTTAAAATGGAAGCTTAAGAGAGCAAACATTAATGTAACCATGAACATACAATTGAATATATGATATTCCATTGAGTGTTTAGTTACAAAAATGTGAGTTCAAGAACTCTAAAATCTATAGAGGTTCTCTGTAGATCATAACAATATCTAGTCTAATGATTTTTGTGATTGTTGAGGAAATAGGAGATTTAAACCATTGTGTTTCCTTGCATATATTACATGGAGAATAATATACAAAAGTTCAAAACTGCTTTCAATAGAAATTAATATTGGGTAGCTGGTAAGATATCATCAAATTTCTTCTTTGATGTGAGTTAAATTCATCTTCGTGGACACACTGCACTTTCCAAGTATATGAATAGTAACATTAATCAGATGATCAATGAAAACAAATATATTTTTAAAAACTATTTGCAGGAGTGAAGTACCAACATACCTGACCAGACCGTTAAAAAATTCACAAAAACAAGACTCATTTGGTTTTTTTAGTGGCTATCATGATTGACTAATTGCAACTTATTTGTTTAAATCTTTCATGTTTGTCGATAGCATGGTGTGTTCCTTTATTTTTATACTGCTTGAGGCATTGATAAGTTCTCGGTTTGAGATGTTCGAAAGACGGGAACAATCCATATCAACCACCATTCCAATTCATCTGTGGCTTTCACCATTTGTCTCTCCTTGTAATTGCAAAATAAGAACAGGAAATTATATAAATTATTAAAGTGCATTCGAATCAAATAAGGCAATATCACACTTGTAATACATAATAAAGATCCACAAGTAATGGCCAAAAGCATCTATTTACTGAGAACCCTTATACTCATGCAAAAGAAATGGAAACGGACAATCAGTGGAACATAAAACTCAATTTTCTTAGCAACTAAACCCCATTTGCTGAAACCATCCATGTCTGCAAAATCATAAAACTTAAGATAAAGCTAAACCTATTTGCTGAAACCATCCATGCCTGCAAAATCACAAAACTTATGATAAAGCTAAAAAACTTCATTTACTGAGAACCAAATCATACCCATTTGAAATAACTAATAATACAGTGAAGTAGAGGAATCAAGATTCAGTACTTCCCAATTTGGTAGTATATGTGATGTAAAAATAACTTACAGAGTCCTTAAATAAGTCGACCAATGCTAAACTGTTTATGATCACTGTTAGAATGGGGTTAGTCAAACCGAAACAAACAAGAGTAATGGAATTGAAATACACATATATTATTGATGACGATGATCATACCAATACGATACAATAATTGAAACTGAAATTAAAAACTAAATTATAACCTTCTCATACAAATATGATTTGAAGAACGGAAATTGTCGAGGCCCGAATACCGGTTTCCTTAAGACGTTTTAGAGCCCCGTATGAGCACGTCTCCCAGGATACAACGACAATGTAATCGAACTCTAATAAGAGCTTGAGAAATCACCGGAATAGAATGATAGTGAAGTGATGAGCAGCAACCCAAGAGAGCAAGAACAAATGAGAGTTCAAGAACTCAACAAACCAAACCCAATCCGTGTGCTCTCTGTCCTTTCCCTTTTTCTCAACTTTTCAAACTTGTTTTCTTTTTATTCTAATGTATAAGACTTTTCAATTTCAAAATATAAAAAGGACACACAAGTCTTCAACTTATCATAGAAAAAAAATGGGATTAATAGTCATTAAGTCCATTAATCCTATTGATTAGGATTAATGAAATTCAAAACCATTAAGGCAAAGGTTACAAAAAAAAAAAAGAAATCAAATTTATTCAAAATAAGGATTTGTCCAACAATCACAACCCCTGAATCTATACGTGCTCTAATTCATTTGGCTCAATGGAACTTTTTTGGCCACCGCATTTCTGTCAATCCCCATATCCCTTGGATATGATCGAATGGAATTAAGATTATCTTATCCTTAAACACCTTAAAATTCCAAAATTTCCTACAATTGAATTATTCAGGGAGATGCTTAAACAACTCAATTTCATGTGATTCCTCGGAGAAAGAGACTACAAAAAAGTAAATACCTTTCCCCTTCTATTCTCAACTTATGGTAAATCAAGCATTAAAAACACTTTTATTTACATTATGGGCTATGAACAACATTATAAACAAAACAGATGTTGCTGTAAAATACACACTACAACGTGATTCAAGACAAATTCTAATCAATCATATCTATTCTTGAGTGATTCAAGACATGTTATTTTTATTTGAGAACACATAAATTTCTAGTTTTCCCTCATTTTATCTTATTGAAGCTTATATTCGTTTGAGTTACATTTATACTAAAACTTAAGCAAAAATTAACATATCAGTGGCAAAAAGTGAAACTCACAATTTAAAATAAAGGGTAGTTATTTGTAAATACATATCATATCCAGTTGATTAACAAAACAGTGATTTAACTCTTTTATGCAAGATGAATCAGTACGGATGAAAGTCAGGAAGAGTTACATATATAGATCCATCCCCTACATGTACATAACTGATTAAAATAGGACAAGTATGATATTTTAAATACATCTTGTTCAATTATGGAATTAAATAGTCACAAACCAAGCATCATGATTATGCATATATGATAGAAATGCACAGATTGATAATTCTCTAATAAATACGAAAGAGAAAGGACATAAACTCACGAATTGAAGAGACCAGTAAATACTGACAAATCTTCTCGAGAATGAGGGTTCTAATCTATAGGAAAGTCACCTCTCCGTGTTCCTTATCGATAAAACTCCCTACCAAAAACATTTTCACCGTCAACCGCATAATCACAATTTGTAATTTATGATGCCACAATATGGGTATGGCCAGTTTAAAATAGGGTTGGTTTGGGGGAAAAAATAGAGGATGAGATCCATTGTTAGGTTAGGAGAAGAAGCATAAATAAACTGCAAAAGATGGAGGAAGAAAATGGTTATGATAATAGGATCGATTGATGAAGATGAATGCACAGATAAGATTCATAAGTCATAACCGTGAAGAGATGGGAGATGAAAGGGCATGATGATGAAAGTATATATCGGTTGAGGAGCCTAATGGTGAGGGGTAAAAAAGACTTTGAAAATACCATTTATTAAAACAAATTCAAAAATCAGACAAAAATGGAGAAGCAGAGGTAAGAATAAAGAGGAAGCCGCGTAAGCCACTACATAGATATAGATTCTTACCGCTATTGGTCTCTCAATAACTACCTTCTCTAGTATAATATTCAAGTCATGTAACTTGGGTGCGTTGTCATATGTTAATTGCATACATCACAGCTCTTTCTAGTAGAAAGAATTCGAACATCTCTCCAGCTTTTTGGTCCAGACAAGGACAATGAGTGGCCATTATTATAAGTAAAGGGTTTCTTTTAAACCAGGTGTAAATAGCCCTTGAGGATTTTCACAATGTCGTGTTCAGGCACGAACCATGGCATTTGTTGTGCGTAGTCCATTAGTCACGGAAATCGCTATTAACAATGGCCTAAGAGCATCCGTAGCAGAGCGCCGGAAGCTTGCGTCGGACGAGGCCAAACCAAAGCGTCGGTAGCTCCAAACCGCTATGGAGGATGCACCAGCAGGGTGGGTCGGGGCGTTCGGGTAGTT
>JAYMSW010004028.1:0-11449 GCA_036897725.1 Erodium texanum
GACGTCATTAGGGTTGGGTTGGGTTGGGTTAGGGTTGGAGTTTGGGTTGGGGTTGGGGTTAGGGTTTAGGGCTGAGTGGTAAGCCCATGAAAATTTGATTTATTGTGAGGGGCATTTGAGACATTTTACATGGTGAGGTTAACAAAGTTTGTTATTTTTAACGGAAGTCAGGGTTTTTTTAGGTTTATGAAAGGTGGGGGGGTGTTTATGTCACAAAATGTGACTTTGGGTGAGTATGTGTAAATGAAAGGTGGAAGTGAATATGTCACTGTAGTTCCCCCTATAATCTAATAGCTAACCAATTCTAGCCCATATCTACATCATATGAAGCAATCTTAGCAAGATATGAGATATGCTTATCTACACTTTAAACAACAATGTCATTAACATTCATTCTTTTTTACCAAAATGTCATGAACTCTTATAACAAGTTAACTTGATTATGAAAGAGTTTCAGAAAGAATGTTCATCCTCGCGCAACGTGTCGACAACCCACTAAAAAATATAACCACTAAGAGGACATGATTCAGAAAAAAGGGAGTGAAAATGGAATTTCACCTTCATGGAGATGTTGGGGTTGTGGGTGGAATCGTCAGAATTGATGACGAAGCTTCACAAAATAGCAACGTTGTTCTCTAGTTTCTCTGAGATGGACTAGGTACCAGCCTGAGACATCGTGGTAATATGGTGTCACCTATTGTAGCAAGGCAATCGACGAAGCAAACGAATAAGAAGGGTAATAGTACATTATGATACACGATTCTCACTCGCGCTCACTCCATGATCTTTGTGCTCCAATTCAGTGGGTACATCGAAATTGAATTCAATTTTTCTGGGTTCATTGAGTTTTTTTCCCTCGGTTTGTTAAATTGGATGCTTCTGGTTTTACGAATTGGGAAGGCGATGAGATTGACATGATTGTTGTTGATGTGGGTTTGGGAGGACAATAAGTAGAGGGTACTTCGGTCTTCGCTAAGGGAGCTTTGGGTATATGCGACAATTCTCTTTTTTAATCTTTTTTTGTTGTGGCGGACATTTTGTTTATCATATATTAGATTATTGTCCAAGCAACAAAAAAGGTTCGTGAATAAAAAAATCTGTGTAGTTACTTTTGATTAGACCTGTACTCACACTTATATTTTCATTCTCAAGTATTCTATCATTAGAAGAATAATTTTAAAGACGTTACTTATGTGTACATCGAATTATTGACGGATGGTTTACGGTTCAAAGTTGATTGTAATTCAGCATGCTCATTTATATAGTTTTTAACACTTAACAAGCTCTATTATGAGATACTCACAATAGTGGTCTAACTTTTCCCCAGAAAGATTACATATTGGCGCATGCTATTTGGGGACTAATAACGTTACCTGTAAGCCTTATAATTTACATGATTTCTTACTAATAAATAGAAATCATTTTTGGAGGGAAAATGTGTCCTTTCAAAACATGTATTTCTTACCCATCGTGAAATAAATTTGTAGTTCCATATAAGAAGAAATATGCATATTATCATAAAACACACATGTCTTCACTAGTTAGAAATCACATCCCACATTATGTCCTTGAACCAACCATAACACTTTTTTTTAGGTTAGGAAATCAAATTGTGAACAATGCAAACTAATTATGTATTAAAAGTTTGAATTGTTCGTTGTTATCTTTCTCATATGTAGTTTTAGTAAATGTATCCACCCCGTGCCCGTTTTTTTTCTTTTGCACCCACCTCATGGCCTAGAGCTCAACACCTTCACATTTAGTGGTGCTTTTTCATGTAACCTTAATATTGTATTGGTGACTATTCACGGAGAAGACTAAGGAAAATAAATAATGTCTTTAAATTAAAATATAAACAAATATGTTTGTATCCTAATATAACGATAACAAAGTTGTTATATTAACATTAATTTAAACAATCTAAATGATGAATGAACGAAATGGGTAAAGGTTATTAATGTATATATGTATATGACATGTTTTATCATAAAAACATTTTAATTTATAATTATATTGTATTTGACTTATTTAAGTTGAATGACATCCTATTTGATACACCACTATTGAAATTACACTATATAATAGATGAATACATTTCCAACTTAATAATGCATGCAATTAACTTTTTATCAATTGTAAGATCATACTGCAATAAAGAACATAGTTTATTACGAATTTTTCTGCAATATCTTCTCACCCATCAACTCCACATTTTTTTTTTTGTGAGAATCAACTCCACTTAGGTATAAACCACACCCCATAATTTTGTCAACTACTTACTTACACTTATTTTTGTTTAGTTCATTCTGAAATATTTCTCCAAGCCCAAAGTCTGCATTAGACTTTTTGGGTTGGGCAACCAAAAAAAAACTTAAACTGTAATAGATGTTATAAGGGTAGCAATAGATGGGCTTTAAATATGTGTTCTTCTTTGTATAATAGATAAGAGCAATAGAGTATAAGGATTAACAAATAGAGTTACTTTTCGTCAACCACACTTATAAAACTCTTCCTTTCATTATGTTGAAACTTTGCAATTAGTTAATGTAATTATTGTTGATTGTCACCCTTAATTTCCATATTGCTAATGTAGTGTCATTTTCATGCTGACTTGCATTTAGTTAGTGTAAATGTATTTTTCATATTGCTAATGTAGTGTCATTTCCACGCTATAATGCTACACATATTAGCTTATTTGTGAACTAATTAATTTGTCTACTTATACAATAACATATACAAACGTTATTAAAAGAATTTTTATCCCCGCGCAACGAGCGGGTTCCCTATATAATTAATATAACTATAGACAACATCGAGGTTCAAGTAGATTCACAGAACAATTAAAGCAATCAATAATATGTAGTCTGTTACATTTTACTCAAAAAAAGAAGGAATATGTAGCTGAACTCCATTAAATTTGCTCAAATAATGAATGTTGTGGTTATGATGATTTTATCTGGACTTAATTTTTGTATACTATGTGCTCTTTATGTTTGTACAGTCTTACATATGAAGTTTGCATTTGATCAAATTTACACTTTGAATTTATCTTTAACATCCTTTAATTTGTTTCATAAAACAAATGGGTCATGGTCACTCATATATAAAGGAGGCACATAAATTTTTTGGTTCTTGATGCACTTTACTTGGTGCTTAACAGTGACCAAATGAGTATGGATATATGAGACATAATTTGGTTTTTAAGTCTAGAACTCTCTGTACTTTTTTCATCTATTTATTTATAGAACTTAGCCCTGTCAATGAATATATAACATATATACTTTAATTCAAATATAGCATAATCAATCACCATTAAGATATAACTTAATGTTTTACAATGAAAAAACTGAAAATATTTGAATTACCTTCATATTGGTGTTTAATTAATTGAATTACAGTTGGTGGTTTTTATAAACTTGTTTGTGTAAAAATCATTAGTTTATGCTTACTAATTTTGTTTTTTTGAAAGTACTATGCTTACAAATTTTAGTATGAAGGCAGAAGTTTAAAAAAAAAATTTAAATTCATTTGTGGAAGCTTAGTATGGAATACAAAGATTTAATATCAAATATTTTTATCATGACTGTGGCCTAATAGGTTATTTTTCTTTTATTTATTTATTGATTCATTCATTTTCTAATAGGTTAGTATATTTTAAAAAATTCTACTTGATAACTATCATTTAATCATCCAACTTGTTTTAATTAGCTCCATTTTAGGCTATAGAAGATTAAATAAAAAATAATAATCTATATATATCTAATATTGTGTAACGTCCGACAAGGAAGTTAATGGTGTGGTTATTGTTGCGGCCAGAGTAATCCCTTCCTTAGGTTGGCATCTCACCCTTTCGGCTTCCTAGGGTTCGCCCTCAAAATCAAGCAATTAATTCATCAGGTGGATCGAGCCCAGTCTACTCCTCAATGGTTCCGTTTTATGAGCAATGAATTCGTCAATTAAGGTGGTCTCTCGCAATGATTGTACAAGTTCGCCTTGGCTACAAAAAAGTCTCCATCAATGCTTCTCTTAAATTAGGTATTGAGTTGGTTTTTCTTTATCCCTTACTGAAATTCATGTTGTGTTTTATGAGTTTTGTGTCTATCCTTGTCTGGTGCATGAAACTGGCCTGGTCTTGTCTGGGTAATGAAACCTTTTTTGGATTTTAGACTTAGTTTTTTTGTGGTATCCTCTTATTAGTATCTGCTTTATTTCCTTATTTGTATGTAAACTAATTCAAAGCATGTTTAGCCATGGAAAATTCACTTAGGATCCTATAAAAATAATTAGTTTTGCCTTTGACGATTTATTTATTTGCCAATCATATTTGGATTACATTCTTCAACTAGGTTCTAAACAAGTTTAATGCACCCTAGTTTGGTGGAAATAGAAGCTTCTATACGTGAATTCAGAGCACGAAAATTATTGCATCCCTGATTAGCATCCACAATAGAATATTTGACAATTAGCATACGTTTTGATGTACATCAATTACTTAAAATGGCAGAGAAGGATAGGATTGCTCCAAAGCCCAATGTCAGGCGAAGAAAGGTGTGAAGGTCATTGTTTCAAATGAGGAACTTTACACTCAAATCACACGAAGTCCACTCGCGTAAATGAGCTTATCCTGCCAAAGTAATTTATGCTGCACTTTATTTTATGCTCTTGCTTTCCAGTGTAACTCTCATATAAGTTCCTAAAACAAAGGTTTCATGTTGGCCATATTGATTTGCCAAGTAAAAGGAAGAAACACTGGTGGTGGCTAAAACTAATTTGAAATTTGAGAGTCACAACACTTGAATTAATGTCTTGAACGTTGAAAAATAAGTGCAGGTTGAGAACTACATATGACATAGTATTGCGGTATTAACTATTTGTAATCAATTTGATTTTCAACGGGTCCAAGGGATCGGGAAAGTACTATTTTAAAGAGTTTAGTAATTTATTGAGTATCAATAAAAAATAGTCGTATAATGTTTCGAAATGTCGTAATCTGTCTTATTTTAGAGTTTTTTTGGTATCTATTCTTATTTGAATATATCAAAGAATGACTAACTCCATCTGTTAACTTTCTTGGGTTTAGGATGTTGTTGATATGGCTTTGGCTAATTATGAGTGCTATGGGCTGGAGGATTCTCTGCCAAGTCTCAGGCTTGGTCTTGCCATGTGGGTTAGCCTGCTGTTGAGAAAATCCTCTATATGTGCTGAGGTTAATCGAGGTTTTTAATTTCCCCTCCTACTTTGGTTTACATGATTCTAATATTGTCATTTGGTTTTGATTTTGCTTCTTCCCCCAACTGTGCCCTTCAAAATTTGATTTTGTCCATGCTTCCGAGGTCTTGGCCAGGTTTGCTACTTGCTTATGTTGTCTTAAAGCTAGGTCAAAATGTCTGTATGACACTTATATATTTCCCCTTCAAATTGTACACCTTGTATATAATTAATATAGAAATAAGAAGCAACGTGTATGTTTGTGCATTAGAAGGTGATTTCAAGTAATTTAATGGCAAAGGAACAAATTGTAGGCCTGATGAAATAAATTATTTATCATAGTTATCAGCAATTACCCTTCAGTCAACTTGTGCCACCCATCTTACTTCTTGACCTTCTATAAGTTTCTTGTGAACCAAGTACGGAAACTTTATTGCAATGTTGTTCAATCATAAAAGGACAGTCATGTAAAGCCATGAGATGGGATCGAAGTATAAAAATATGGATCTATAGAACATTGAAATTACCCATACCTGCGATATTGCATTTCCCTTCTTTCTGATAAAAAAAAAAAGAACATTGAAATTATACATATGCACTAAGAAGACTACACTTTTAATATTAAGAAGTATGAAACAACTATTTTTTGGTCCCAACGGAACCCACTTGGACTATGAAATGGAAAACTATCTCTTAACAAGTAAAAAGAGATAAATCCATATGAAAATCGGCATGCATGCTTATGAGGAAAATATAGCATTTTTTTAATCTCAATATCACTGACATATTGACATGGGGTATTGTAGAATTGTTTCTTGAATATGATGAAATCTAAATACAAAGAACACTGAGCTTATCGGCAGTGTGATGGTTGACGAAGAGGTCGGTATCCTTCTCTCCGGCTGCGTTTTTATTTTATATGGCCTTGACATCACTTGGTAGATTGAATTTAGTTTCCGTTTCGTTAACATGTACTGATCTTGGGTTCACTTCTATGTGCGGTGGACCGCTGTGAAGTCTCTATCACACTTATTATTGGATGTTGATATATATATAGAGGCTATTTTCTTGGAAGAGAATATAATACTTTGGGTAATTGAAATCTCATAAACTTTCTTTGAGAAATGGTTTTTTCTGTTTTGTTAAGCTTTATTGGCGTTATTATGCCTCCACAATGCAAATGCTTTTTGAGCTTCATTTGGTATATCTGTCATTTAGACTCTTTTCTTCTGGTTGTTTTCATGGTGGTGCTTTGTTCTTTCTGAATTGATTTTCGGTATGTTTATCAATTTATTTATGGTTTGATTCTTGATTATACACGATATTAAGTTGAATATCATCATGCCAGGCTACTCCATGTCGGGAATGCCTGGTTGTGAGCTGGTCAGGAAGATCAAGATTTGTTTCTATATCTAATTCTATCTGTTTGGTTGTCTGGATCTGAAATGTAGTTTGTTGGTATTAATCTGTGTTGCAACCATTGATCAGGAATCCAAAGCTTTCAAAGAGAATGCTTTGACTCAAATCTTTAATAGAAAACCATTATGTGGGTGCAGGCTAGACATAATATGGTGCCTCACTTCAAGGGAGGGATGGATTCGAGCTTGATTCTCTGTTTTCAAATTTGTACATTTCATGTCCGAACCTTTGATAGATTCTTTCTATTATGCATTTATTGAGTCTGAAAAATTAAACACACATGATCAAAGATAGTGTATCTCTTAGGATTGACCATACATGTGGAAATAAATTCTTTATTTATATATATATTTCATTTCGTTACTATGTAAATTTCTATTAATAATAAAAAAGTTCTCAGTTTCATTATATGTATCATTGCTATTTTGAAATGCACTGGTTACAAGCTATAACCAATTCTGGTCCAAATCCTCCTTTGTCTATTACCTTTTGGGGTTCTGAGCTTCTCTGTAATAAGTTTTACACATTTATTTAAGCCAGTAGATGGTGTAATACGTTGTTATGCTTAAACATCTTTATTATATCCCTTTAATATCATAACCTTCCATATAATATTTTGTAAGTAGCATGCACAACGCGCGGTGCATTACACTAGTTTTTATAAAAATGAATCAAAATTGAACTTGATAGAGAGAGCTCATTTCTAGTTCACATCATTTATTAGATTCGTTTTTAATTTTTAATAGATTAATCCAAAATCAATGATTTTTAAAGACGTGTAAAAGCCATAAAAAGGTGGGGTAATTATCGAAAACTGCCTACATGAATTGGACACGGACCTTAAGCTGCTCAATGTTTTAGAACGTGCTACGAGCTGCCCAATGAATTGTCCATCATCGTCTGTCAAGAATCCGTAACAGAATCACTTGAAATGTCTGTTTTACCCCCTTTACTCTTGAAAAGTCTATTTTACCCTCAACAGATAGAAAGAACATTATACCCTTCATTAATATCAAATGAATAAGGCCATACACTTCACCATATCCATCTTCTTTAACGACCTTGTTCATTATTTGATTATTAATTATATATAATCTTACGAAGAGATCATTATATACTCTTGAATTTCTTATAATTGCAAATTTGGAATCCAAATATTCATTATCTGTTTTATTCAAAATGGGTCCACTTTATTCTAAGCATGAAATGACATCCGAAAAGGCCAAAACCAAGAGGATGCCAATATATTCCAGGGTGAACATCATGTACATGTTGAAGTAAAACAAAAATCAGAAAAAGTTGATGTTGTGTTGTTCAGAATTATTGAACTTTGTACAGTGCAAGCCCTTTGTGGATCTTGCAAGAGATATCATAATGTGAACCATGACACGTGCAAAACCAGCCCCTAAAATCACCAGCATTAGGCAATAGGATGCACCCAAGGTGTGTGCAGACCCCAATAACAACATGCCATTAGGGATCCTTAACCCTTACACCATCCTTTCGTGGGTCGCAGAGTGATCTAAGATTCACACTATTAGTCAACTTGATGTCATATTCGGTTCTCCTTCTGATGAACAATGCCATGCTCTGAAGATAGGGCTTTAGAAGAATAACCTATAGCAAATTGAACAAAAAAACAAATGAGACAATAAGATAGAGCTTCCCTGTGAAAATGCATGTTTTACTTTTACCTACAAGTATATTTCTAACTTCAAAACAAATGTCTAAACTTGTATCAAAGGCTACAACAAGTATAACTAACTACAATTTTATTCTTGACTAATAAGATACTAGTGTCTCTCCATTTTATCACCAACATCAAAAACTAGGATAAAGTTGAGATTTAGGACCCATTTCAACACAATTTCAAACTTTTGCATTTTCCTAGTTATGAGAAAGAGCACATTAACCTTTTTTTTCATCCCGGCAACCTCCTCTCCCACTTGTTAAACTCATCAAAATGAGATTACTATATACTAGAAAAGGGGAAAACTAATAACAATAAATTATAAGAAAGCCATGCTCTAAACAGATATGTAACTCGCTTACATTCTTATAACTATGTCCCAATTATGTGTAACCAAATAACTCAGAGTAACCTCGTTATCAAAACATGTTTTAGTTGAGGAAAACATAATCCATTAGGCCACAACAACCCAATCAATTGGGAAGTGAAAAAACAGATGCTGACGCTGACTTTAGCTCGACGTAATATCCGTAGACACTGTCACAAAACTAACCTAAAATACCAATCTACAGATTCAAACAAAAGCTATTATTTCTTACTCAATTGACGGCACCGACTCTCTCAATGACAAGGAAATATAGGAAGGAAATAAAAAAAAACATTAATTACAAAATCACACACCCATTAAATTCAATTGGAAACAATCCAGACACAAAAATGATTCTTAATCAAAATCTATAGGTAAACAAGCAAACAAATCCAAACAATACCAACTAAATAATCCAAAATCCTAGAATTAAGAATTGAATCTAATATGATAATGAATAACATTTGAAACGATTAAGTAAATCTGATGAAAATAAATAACCTTTGATTAGATATGCGAAACAGGAACTTTGCCTTAACTTCAAATTGTATCACAAATCTTTTCTTTTTTCTTTTGATGGAACACAGAGAAACAACACCAACCAGCAAACTCCCTAAACAGCGAGCCTCAACTGATCGTAGACTATACAATCTACCAAGAAATCTGGCACGTCATTTAGCCAAAACATAGAGGATCTGCTCCTTACGACACCGTTGCCACTCTGTGTGTGGCTGAATTTGCTTCCCTCCCTGTCCATGAGAGTTTTGGAGCCCCCAACACCTGCATCAACTCAATAATATCAGCCACAACTTCTCCTTTTAGCGACTCCAGCTCTTCCACAATCAAGTTCAAGATCTTCTTCAACCGATTTGCTAGCGCTTTAGTGATGACTTTGTATACTACATTGCACAAACTGATGGGGCGGTAGTCAGTAGCTTTGCGGGGAGAGGCTGATTTCGGTATCAAGACTATGTTTGTGTTGTTCACTTCTTCCACAGATCTGCGCTCATTAAGGACTTGGAGACAAAACCTGGTAATCTTATCGCCCACAACATTCCAAAATCTTTGGAAAAATCTTGCATGGAAGCTGTCGGGTCCTGGTGCCTTTGTCGGACCGAGACTAAAGAGAGCAATCTGAATCTCTTCTCCCGTAAAGACTTTCTCCAGCTCACGCACCTGCTCATTCCTTAATCTCTTATGCTGATCCCGAATTAAAGTCTATGTATCCTGCCAAGACGGATCCGAGGAATTGAAAATGGACTTAAAATGACTTTCCAAGACCCTTATCACATCCTCCGAGTCCTCAATCCCTCGCCCTCCAACCCCAAGATTTGGTTCCTCGGTCTTCTTCTTGATGCTCGAGCATGAAAGAAGCCTGTGTTTCTATCCCCTGACTGCAACCATTCTGCTCTGGACCTTTGCCTCCAATGCTCCTCTTCCAACCTCAATAATCGGGCTCTCTCTGCTTCCAGCCTCCTTATGCTATCCATGTTTAACCTGTTCCTCATTCCGTCATAAGCGTTGGATAAGCAGTCCGAGACTCTAGCTATATCTCTGCGCATCTTCCCATACTTCCTTGAGCCCCACTTGCCAAGATACTCCGCGCATTTTTTTTCATACTATCCTGGAGACAGCCTTCGTTTCGATCCCTCCCCAATTGGAACCATGCCTTCTTAATCAAATATAAAATTTGAAATTATCTTTTAATTAATTAATCCAATATCTAATCATAATACGACTCGTATTAATTGTTTCTCCATAACTTGCCGGATAAAGAACGGCGCCGTTCTGTAAACCCTAACTTTTGCGAGGGCAAAAGGTAGGGCACCCCATTTTTTGTTTTTCCACTTACAAAATTGTTAGTTAACTACAATTAAGAAAGAAGAAAAAAAAAGTTGATAAATACATCAATATCTTTTTGAAAACATGTTACATATGGAACAATCAATAATTCGAAACTACTGAGATTCAATAGTGCATGTTGTATATCCTTAAGCAACTTCTTTAACCGAGCATAAGTAATTTTTAGCGCCATACAATTTCCCACTTCCATCGTCAAATGCAGCTGAAGAGTAGCAGTTGTGTTTCTTGGATTAAATCGAATGAGAAACTACCATCAATGTTTCGTGAAGTGCCAATCGTTGTGACGACGTCGGTACTCGATTTTCATGAGCTCCAGAAGCTCGTCCTCAACGACATTGTCGACGCCGTCAAGCGCCCGAACATGACAGTACGTCCGTTCATACTGCACGACCGGTCTGTTCCATTTGAGTCAGTGATCCTTGCACTGTTTCTCGGTTCGTTTCGGGCCAGTCCACTCCGCGGCGTCAGTTCTACGAACTAAAAGTAGACGTTGGGCCAATAATCCAGGTCGTCCATTGTCGCGTACTCCAGCCACGCGTTAATGAGGCGAGTTTCCTCCACATCGAGCCAAGGGAATCCAGCTTTGTTCGCCGACATTTCGCTGTCACAGGTGGTCGAGTAAGGACGTGGGAGAGGGGTTTCAAGGTTGAGGGTGGCTCAATGTGACCAACTCGTCGACGAGCAGCCCTCTTTATAGCTAAAAATTAGGGTTTTTTCTTCTTTTTACTTTTTCATTCTTTTTGACCGATCAGCATTGACCGGTCCTTGAACTCGGCCACGACGCGTGGCATACTACTGCATGTAAATCCATGTCGGTATTGGAGTGCGAACCGTGGCATCAACGACATAACTGGTCCCGCAACTAGCCTAACTACGGTGTTGGCCTCGGCTGGGGCAGCGGA